>PVJS01001793.1:0-92135 GCA_004027185.1 Glis glis
CCTGAGCATTCAGTGAGCAGCAGACATGGGACGGTCTTCAGATGCATATGCCTTCACCGTGAAGGAACAGAGAACCAGCGCAGCCCAGTAAGAGCAGAGGGAGAAGTCGGCTGCAGGAATGGGTCTGATAAGTATTGTTCCCTCATCATGAGGACAAGCCTAAGAGTGTGCTTAGTGAGATGGGAGGGTGGCCATAGGCAGAGATTCAGTTAGGAGTGCTGCATATTTTATGTTCCTGGTTGTGATACAAGTTCCAGAAATCTTGTTCAGAATTTGCTTTCTAGCTGGGTGTGGTGGAGTGCACCTGTAATCCTGGTGCTTGGGAGGCTGAGACAAGAAGATCACAGATTCGAGGTCAGCCTCAGCAACTTAGTGAAACTTGCAGCAACCTAGGGAGATCCTGTTTCCAAATAAAAATTTAAAAAGGAGCTGTGAGTGTCGCTCAGAGGTTCAATCCCCAGTCCTGGGTTCAATCCCCAGTGCCCCCCACAATTTGTTTTCCAACTACATTGGTTATACTTCCCATAGATATCACCCACAATTGGAAAAAGTGGGCCACTTGAAACTGTTTCTTAAGAACCCCAAAAGGATTATTAAGGTGATGATGAGGATGGGGAAGAACATGACAGTAACCCTAACATCCTGAGCCAATACTGTAGGCTTCCTGATTCCCAGGCACAGAGCTATGTGTTCTGTGTAACTACTTCGTCTTCATCTGCATCATCTTCCTCTAATTATAAGGATCCACAACAATATTATTTTATAGAAAATGAAAGAGAATTGTTTTTGGAAAATTTACTGTGTTTTTAGGTAGAAAAGAATGGAGTCGTGTATTTTTTATGTTGTATAATTACAATGCACCAATAAATGGAGCTATGTTTTAATTGAGCTGTCTGACTATGAACACAGGAGAATCCTGGCAGGTCGTCCCCTGGACAACCCAACCAACTGCTTCGCCCCCCATCACCCAAGAAAGAAACCCTTGCTCACCGTGTTTATCTTGCTAATTGTTTTTCTTTTCTTTCTTCTTTCTTTCTTTTTTCCTTCCTTCTTCCTTCCTTCCTTCCTTCCTTCCTTCCTTCTTTCTTTCTTTCTTTCTTTCTTTCATTTCTTTCCTTGTTTCTTTTCTTCCTTTCTTCCTGTACTTGGGGTTGAACTTGGGTATTCTACCTCTGAGATACACCCCCAGCCCTTTTTATTTTTTTATTTTGAAACAGTGTCTGGCTATGTTGCTGAGTCTCACTAAATTGCTGAGGCTGGTTTCAAATCTGCAATTCTCCGGTCTTAGCCTCCCAAGTACTGGGGTTACAGGTGTGTGCCACCATGCCCAGCTTTTAAAGTTTTTCTATAGATCACAGGGTCTGAAGTGGGGGGCACCAGCTGCATCCAGTATAGGAAGGACAGCCATAGATCACAGGTACTGGTCACAGGGAGAGCAGCCATGCGCTATTCAGCACAGATCCTCTGTTGCCCTTTGCCAGGATGTGTTTACAGCTCTCACATCCCCCTCCGCGTTCTTATTCAGCCCACTTAATCACAAAAGGAGACGCGGTGAAGTCAGGTCTTGATTTTATTCCTACTCAGAAAATTGGAAAGTTGTTTTGTGTCATATGTGGAAGCTAGAGAGAAATTGGGAAAGAGATGGGACTTCAGATGAACGAGGAGAGACTCCAGTGGAATGATGAAAGGGGTTTGAGGTGGGGGGACTCGATGAAGGCAACACCCCAAATAATGCTATTCACATATATAAAATTATCAATACTAATGTCAATGACATGTGCAGGAAGGGGAGTGGGGTGGGGTCTGGAGGGAAACACACCAAGTGTTGTGTGCGTGTATGTTTCTGTCATTTTGTACCTCATTGTGATGCATAATTACATTGCACCAATAAAAGGATATTTAAAAATATTCCTCAGATGCACCTGTGGATAAGACTTCTTGTCTTCTCTTTAAAATTTTCTGCTGGCTGGGAAACAATAAAAATATCCATGCACCGGGTCTAGAGCCTAGCAACTTAATTCTGAGTCTTGTCAATTCCACTTATTAGTGCTGTGATGCGGCGAAGGTCGCTAGTGTCTCTGAGACTCAGCATTGCCATCTGAGTTCATTTCTTTTATAAAAATGATTTTACTAGTGCATTGTCATTATACATCACAGTAAGGTTCAATGTGATAAAACCATGCATGTCCACAGCTCTGAGTTAAGTTTTCATTCAGAAAACTGTAGTGAGTGAGGATTAAATAGGGGATGGGCCGGGCGTGGTGGCACATGCTTGTAATCCCAGTACTTTGGGAGGCGGAGACCGGAGGATCTGGGTTCGCGGCCAACCTCAGCTCTCTCGTTCTCTCTCTCTCTCTCTCCCTGTCTCTCTCTCTCTCTTCCTAGTGAGGCCCTCCGCAACTTCGTGAGACCCGGTTTCAAAATAAAGTATAAAAAATAGGGCCGGGGGTGTAGCACGGAGGTAGAACTCCCCTGCAAAAATAAATAAATAAATAAATAAATAAATAAATAAATAAATAAATAAATAAACAAATAAGGGATGGGGCTCCCTATGGGGTTAATATGTTAGGAATGTATCAGAAAGTGAAAAGTGAAATGTAGATATTATGAATAATGATAAGGCTGACCTTCATACTATTCACCTAAAATACCCTTATTTCCTCTTTTCCTACTTATGAATGGAACATTGTACTTTTCCCCCATGAATGTGTATGCTACGTATGTTCAATGCGCTTTCATTGGTGCATTGTGAGCATACATCGTGTTAAGGTTTAGTGTGATAGAAACATATATGCACACTTCCCCCTGTATCCTGCCCTGCTCTCTCCACTCCCCATTCATAATATTGAAATTGATATCGATAGCTTCATGCATGTACATAGATTGTTTAAACTGTTTCCTTCATCAAGTTTTCCCTCTCCTCTCCCCAACTCCCTACAACTCTTCTACTGGTATTTCTCCTCATTTACCTGAAGTATCTTTTGCTTCCCAGTTTCTTTCTAGTTTCCACATGTGAGATAAAACATATGACCCTTCACTTTCTGAAACTGGCTGGTCTCACCTTGCATACTATTCTCTAGTTCCTTCCGTTTTCCTGCAAATGACCTGTTTGCTCTTTTCTATGTCTGAGTAAAAATCCATTGTGTAGATACAACAGTCTCTTTATCCATTCATCTGCTGACAGACACCTAGGCTTATTTGGAAGAATAAGAGGATGTATCTGATAAGGACTGAAATTTTCCTGGCCCAAGAAATGCAGGTGACTAATCATAAGATCAAAATTGTATCAATTGTTGAAAGTCAAACAACCATCTTCAATCCACATTAGTGTGTGGAAATCCTCACTTGTGTAATATGGAGAGAGGTAGAAGAATTTTCAAAGGATCGTCCTAATGATAAAATGGAAATTAAAGGATTTGCTGCCTCAGGTGACGCCGTGCATCAGCTCAAGCGTTTGAAGTGGGTGTGTGAACTCCACAGAGGGACTGAAGCCCGCAGGTCAGTGTCAGCTAGCGCACTTCAGAGGAGAAAGGCGGCGTGTTGTAGACTACTCAAATGATGTTTACGTACTTATTAGATAAGTTATTAAGAAAATTGTTTATGAATATATAAGTCAATACTGACTTGACATTTTGTTTTGTTTTGTTTTTGGTACTGTGGATTATAACCAGCCTTTTTTATTTACTCTTTTATTTTGAAACGGGGTCTTGCTAAATTGATGAGGCTGACCTGGAGCCCGCGATCCTCCTGTCTTAGCCTCCCAAGTACTGGGATCACAGGCATGCACCATCATGCCCAGCTCTGATATGACATATTGACAGGGAAATAACCCCACAAATTCAGGACATTAGTTGCCTATGGGGGACAAGAATAGCAGGGAACAGATTCAGGCAGAGTTACCAGGAGCTCAAAGTTCATTGCTAATCATTGGAATTTCTACAAAATGCTGGTTTTGAAGCTAAAGTGATTACATTTTCATATTTAATGTAAGTAGTGGGTATCTTTGATAGTAATCATAAATAAAATTAATGAAGCATTTTCTAAATGTCAGGAAATATTGTATGGCAGGGGTTCTCAACTCTGCTATAAGAAATTACCAAGAAGTTCATATGCAGACAGTCTGATTATATTGATTTTGATCTGAGGTCAGCATATCTGGGTATTTTACCTATTTTTATACTTTTATTGGTGCATTGTAGTTTCAGATCATAATGCAGTTCAGAGGGATAGGGACGTACATGCACACAGCACTTGGTGAGCTTCCCAAATTATCCATTGGTATATATATTGAAAACTGAGACTTGCAGACACTATCCTATGCAATTTAAAAAATTTTCTTATAAAATGTTTTTCTTGCCAGGTGTGGTGGCACATGCCTGTCATTCCAGTGTTTCTGAGGCTGAGACAGGAGGATCACAGGTTCAACGCCAGCCTCAGCATCCTAGCAAGACCCTCAGGAACTTAGAGAGACCCTGTTTCAAAGTAAAATAAATAAAGTAGGGCTGGGAATATAGCTGGGAGCTAGAATACCCCTGGGTTCAATCCCCATTACCACACAAAAAAAAAGTATTCCTTACTGCAACCCTTTAAGGTAGATAATATCCCCCACCCCTTTTTTTTTTTTGGTACTGGAAATTAAACCCAAGGGCACTCTACCTTTAAGCTACACCCAGCCCCCTTTTAAAATTTGAAACAGGGTCTCTCTAAGTTGCTGAGGGTCTCACTTAGTTTCAGAGCCTGACCTCAAACCTGCAATCCTCCTGTCTCAGCCTCTCAAGTACTAGGAGTATAGGCATGCGCCACCATGCCTGGCTATGATCCCTCTTTTCACATGAGAAAAAAATCACACTGTGTTTACATTGTTCTTTCTATTATGCATCTCTCCCCAATTAAATCATACTGTGACCTTACATACAAATAATGAGATCTAGTTGCCTCCAGATAACTAAAGTAAAAGATCTCCAATCAATGTACCAGAAAGAATCGACATGAAAATAATTATTTAAGCATAGGGAAGTTGGTATGTAAATCTGGTCTTTGGATCGTCCCTGGAGCTAAAGTTTTCAAAGTTTTAAAGTTATAAGAGGATTTATGATCAGAAAAAAAAATGAAGCAAGTTTTAACAGGCCACTATAGAATACAGAAGAGGAAATAAAAAAGCCAAGACCTGTCTTCTACATCAGGTGTTTTACTGAGATTGTGTGGTATTGATAAAAAAATAATTCTGTATAAAATAAAAAATTTCAAAATGTAGCTGGGCGTGGTGGCGCATGCTTGTAATCCTAGTACTTTGGGAGGTGGAGACCGGAGGATCCGGGTTCGCGGCCAGCCTCAGCTTGCGCTCTCTCTCTCTCTCTCTCTCTCTCCCTCTCTACTTAGTGAGGCCCTCCGCAACTTCGTGAGACCCGTTTTCAAAATAAAGTATGAAAAAATAGGGCCGGGGCGTAGCGCGGAGGTAGAACGCCCCTGCGTTCAATCCCCGGTACCGCAAAAAAAAAATTTTCAAAATGTTAGTTAACATTTTATTATGCTTTAATCATTGATAGTTGTAGTATGCAAAAATGCCAATTTGTGGTCAGTGAGGCTGTATGAAGATGTGTATTTAATGAAAACATATTTATCGAAAATTGAAGTCCACCAAAATTAAGGATAGAATGTGTATATATCCTATACTTCTATCCTCTACCTATCTATCCAGACATACATGACTTTATTTCTTTTTCTTCCTTATATTGTATATGTTTGTATACATATGCATACACACATGATTTTATTTTTTTACAGATAAAACTGTAAAAAATAATGGATTGTGAGGTGATGTCTTGACATATGTACACATTGAAAATGTTTAAATTGGGTTAAAGATATCTTTCTTATCAATTATCTTTCATTTACTGAATGATCTCTAAAAGGCAAACTATTTGACTGAGCACCACATAACTAAAGAATGATATCCCCAGGGAAGGTAACCGACCCTAACAATATTTTCTGATGAGCCATCAACTTTAGTGTTCAGACAGTGCAGTTGTAGATCTAATCCAGTACTTGCCTGGATTAGTAGATCTAATCCCTTGCCTACAGTATTGTAGGCAAGGGATTTTGTACCATTGAGGGGGTTTTTTTTGTTGTTTATTGTTTTTTGTTTTTTGCGGTACCAGGGATTGAACCCAGGGGCGTTCTACCTCCGCGCTACACGCCTGGCCCCCTGTCCTATTTTTTATACTTTATTTTGAAACCGGGTCTCACGAAGTTGCGGAGGGCCTCACTAAGGAAAGAGAGAGAGAGAGAGAGAGAGAGAGAGAGAGAGAGAGCGACAGGGAGAGAGAGAGCGAGAGAACTGAGGCTGGCCGCGAACCCGGATCCTCCGGTCTCCGCCTCCCAAGTACTGGGATTACAAGCGTGTGCCACCACGCCCGGCTTAACTTTTGAATTCTTGAATACAAAATATATAGAGTTCTGGGTGCCTGTTTATTTGTTTTTTCTCCCCAAACTTATTTTCCTTTTCAAAAGGTGTCCAAGCAATACGGAAGCACAAAATCAAACACGTGTCTCAGAATTCCATCTCATGGGACTCTCAGAGGATCCAGAATTGCAGCCTGTCCTCTTTGGACTGTTCCTGACCATGTATCTGGTTGCGGTACTTGGGAACCTGGTCATCATCCTGGCCGTCAGCTCTGACTCCCACCTCCACACCCCCATGTACTTCTTCCTCTCCAACCTGTCCTTGGCGGACATCTGCTTCATCTCCACCACGGTCCCCAAGATGATTGCGGACATCCAATCTCATAGCAGAGTCATCTCCTATGCAGGCTGCCTGATACAGATGTCTGTTTTTTCCGTTTTTGGAAATATGGATAATATGCTTCTGACTCTGATGGCCTATGACCGATTTGTGGCCATCTGTCACCCCCTGCATTATTCGGTCATCATGAACCCTCGCCTCTGTGTCTCCTTAGTATTGGTGTCATATGTTGTTAGTTTTTTGGACTCACAGCTGCACAATTTGATTGCCTTACAATCTACCAGCTTCAAGCATGTGGAAATTGCTAATTTCTTCTGTGAACCTTCTCAACTCCTTAATCTTACCTGTTCTGACACCTTCAACAGTAACATAGTCATGTATTTTATTGGTGCCATATTTGGTCTTTTTCCCATCTTGGCGATCCTTTTTTCTTACTATAAAATTGTTTCCTCCATTCTGAGAGTCCCATCCTCAGGTGGGAGGTATAAAGCCTTCTCCACCTGTGGGTCCCACCTGTCAGTCGTTTGTTTATTTTATGGGACAGCCATAGCAGTGTACCTTGGTTCAACTATATCATCTTCCCCCAGGAAGGATGTGCTGGCCTCTGTGATGTACACGGTGGTCACCCCCATGCTGAATCCCTTCATCTACAGCCTGAGGAACAGGGACATTAAGAATGCCCTGTGGAGGCTCCACAACAAAACCGTCTAATCTTTCTTTCTGCTTCATCCTTTTGGTAAGGTGACTTCAAAAAAACCCAGTCATCTAGATAGACCTGCAGATCCTCCCTTCTTGGTTCCACTAATTTGCTCCCTTAATGATTTTCATTCCGCTCCATGTTTGTCTTGTTTTTGGTACTTGGGATTGAACCCAGGGACATTCAACCTCCAAGCTATACCTCAGCCCTTTTTATTTTTTGTTTTGAAACAGGTTCTCATTAGGTTTCTGAGAGTCTTGCTAAACAGTTGAGACTGGTCTCAAATCTGCAATCCTCCTTCCTCAGCCTCCCAAATACCAAATACTGGGACTACAGGTGTGTGCCACCACACCCGCCAGACCTGAAATATTTTAGACGCTCCTCTGTTCAAGAGGAATCTGGGTGTACTCTACTTCTTTCACTTCAATCTTTCCACAACATCTATTTGTTTCCATTTCCATTTTTATTGGAGGAAAAGATACATGCTGGTTTTTAAGTGATTGTCTTTGTGCTCCAATCTTACCCTTCTATAGTTATCATTTGATGCCGAATGGAGACTTTTGAAATTACTATTCTTGTCACCACCTGATTTTGTGTTACACACTTTTGCTCAGTCACTAAATTTCACTTCCTTAAAAACTCAGTATCTTTCAGTACTCCTTCCACACTCCTCAGATCTCAGAGTTTAGAGGCTCCTGAGTTACTCTGTCTGTGACCACAATGCTTTCTTCTTACCATTGTCCTGTGGTAACTACCCAACTGAAAGTCTATATTAAAATACTTGGCCATAAAGAAGAAAAAAACTATGTCACTTGTAGGAAAATGGATGGAACTAGAAAACATTATGCCAAGTGAGATCAGCCAGTCTCAGAAAGTCAAGGTTCATATGTTTTCTCTCATATGTGGAAGCTAGAGAGAAAATAGGAAACAAAAAAGATTTCAGATAAGTGAGGAGTGAGACCAGTAGTATAGTGGAAGAGAGTTGCAGGAGGGATGAGGGAGGGGGAAAAGGAGGATTGAGGAAGGAAACAGTTCAAATAATGCTAGGGTCATATATGAAAGTATCACTACCAATCTCACTAACATGTAGGGCAGAACGGGGTGGGATTCGGAAGGAAACACACCAAGTGCTGTGTGCATATATGTTTGTATCACGTTGAACCTCACTATGATGTAGAGTTACAATGCACCAATAAAAGTATACTTAAAATATTATCATTCATAACAATGAGAGTAATAATAAACACTCACAGTTTTTGAAAAAATAAGTAAATTAACTTAATATGAGGCTAAGAAATAAAATAAGTAAATTAACTTAATATGAGGCTAAGAAATAAAATAAGTAAATTAACTTAATATGAGGCTAAGAAATAAAATAAAACCTCTCCATTACAATCACTAGATTTGTTTCTATATCTTGAGTGAACCTTAGTGATGAATAATGACCTGGGGGAAGAGCCTTTTGTGACTTCTCTGCAATTGTTAAGTTTTCAAACTCTGCTCAAGAAATAAACCTGGTTTTAAATATATGTCCTTGGCCAGGGTGTCCCAGTGAGTTTTGGTGGTGGTATCACATTTCAAGTGTGTTATGAAAAGAACATGATTGGCTGTCCCCACTCCTGGGATTCCTGCCTAGCCATGGGCTTTCTCCTCCATGCCTCTTCCCACCATTGTAATCCTGTTCCTCATGAGGCCTTGCCAGTGCCATGGTGTATGGATTTTCAGCTTCCCAAACTGCAAGTTAAATAAACTCTTATTTATTTTATTACTTTTATACTTTTATCGGTACATTGCAATTGTACATCATAGTGAGGTTCAAAGTGGTCCAAACACACATGCACTCAGCACTTGGTGTTTTTCCCTCTGCACCCCACCCTACTCTTCCTCCTCCCTCCCCATACATGTTACTGAGATTGTCATATATGGACATAACATTATTTCAACTACTTCCTACCTCCATGCTCCTTTTGCCCCTTTCCTACCTCCCCCAATCTCTTTCCAATATTCTCCTGGTCTCTCTCCTCATTTATCTAAAGTTTCTTATGTTTCCTAATTTCTCTTTAGCTTCCACATATGAAAGAAAACATACAAGGCTTGACTTTCAGAGAGTGGCTGATTTCATAAGCATACTATTTTCTAGTTATATCCATTTCCCTGCAAATGACATAATTTTGTTTTTCTTTATGGTGAGTTAAATTTCATTGTGTTTGTAATCCATTTATCCATTGGCAGACACGTAGGCTGGTTCCATAATTTGGCTATTGTGAATTGTGCTGCTATGAACATGGGTGTGCATATTTCACTATAGTATTCTGACTTCAATTCATTTGGAAAAATACTGAGGAGTGGTATGGCTCCATACCATAGTCTCTTGAGGAACCTCCCTACTGATCTCCATAGTGGCTGTACTAATTTAAAATCCCACCAAGAGAAAAAGAGGGTTTCCTCTTTTCTTTGTAAGTCAGCCTCAAGTATTTTGTTGTAGAAACAGGAACCAGACTCATACAGGAGGGCAATCTGCTTCACTCAGTCTACTGAAGTATTTAAACCCTTATAGACATACATACCCATGATGATGTTTGGTTAAATATTTGGGCACCCATGGCCCATCAAGTTTACATATAAAACTAGCCATCACACTACCTCACAAAGAATACTGAGGAATTTTTTTTGTAGTTGTATATCCAGTATTTTGATTCATCCCTAGGCTGCTTGAATTTCTATAGTGTGCCCCTTAAACTCCCTAGAAAAGAAATGTGTGATTTATCTGTTTTATTTTTAGGAAGACTTGCATTATTTACCCCCAAGAATGGAAGCTATACAATAAAATGTAGATATTGATCAGTTTTATAAAAACCAAAGTATAAAAATAGCAAAGACATAATTTTCTTAATAAGAGATCTAACAGAGTATGCAAGAAGTTCTGGTTTTTATTTTTCTTTGGGGACTGGGATAAAAAAAAATACATATCACATTGTACTTGTACAGACATGACTGCCTTGAGTTTTCATAGACCACTTCCTCAATATTCTTCTTTGGTGCTAGATACTCTAGTATCTTATTGCTGCCAACCACTATGAGATGATTCAAACTTAAAAAAGGAAGCAGTTCAGTTGGGCATGGTGGTGCATGCCTGTAATCCCAGTACTTGGGAGGTTAAGACAAGAGGATCGCAGGTTTGAGGATAGCCTCAGCAAGTAGTGAGACTCTCATCAACCTAGGGAGACCCTGTTTCATAATAAAAATAAAATAGGGCTGGGGGTGTAGCTCAGAGGTAGAATGTCTCTGGGGACATCCCCAGTACCACAGGATAAAAAAGGAGTCAGTTCACAATGCTAAGTACATATACTAAATTATCAGCACCAATTTCAATAACAAGTATGGAGAGAGGGAGGGAGTGGGGTAGGATCTAGAGGGAAACAGACCAAGTGCTGTGTGTGTATATGTTCCTATCACTCTGAACCTCATTATGATGCGTAATTACAAAGCACCAATAAAAGTATATATAAAAATATTTTTGCTATGGCCTGTGATAGTTGGTCTGGTTTGTCAACTTGACCCACCTAAGATCATGTGACTTTGGTTGTGTAACAGCAGATTGAACCAGAAGTCCTGCCCTAAATGTGGGTATCAGGGTTCTGATAAGTGCAGGACTTAGATAAGAGAAGGAGAAAGCCGCGTAGAGCTGAGCCGTGACTCTTCCTGAAGAAAGCGCATCTGCTTTCGTCTGAGATCGTCGGTCTCCAACTTTGCCATTTCCTTGAAGAGCTTCTTGATCTTCTGCTCTCATCTGAGATCGTCGGCCTCCAGCCCTTCGAACTGAGACTTCACCATCGTTTCTCCAAAGAGCTTCCTTATCTTCACATCTTGGACTGGACTGAATTGGTGGTTGCTTCAATCCTGGGGCTCCGGCTCTTGGACCACCCGACCAGCTACTGATTCCTCTGACTCTTCACGTGCAGTTGAAAATCAGGACTACATTGTGAGCTGATCTAATAAATCCCTTTTTCATATACTCATTCTGTGAATTCTGTTAATCTAGTGAACCCTGACCAATCCATGGCCCAATCATACTAAATTTCTTAATCCATAGATTCTTCCAGACCTCTTCAACTCTTTATACCTGCTATTTGTCTCTGTGTCATCATCCCCACACAGGTGAATAGCATTGTTTCCTGCACACACAGCCTGCTTAGGTATATAGTAAAGTGTTCTTCGTATCAATCAAGGACAAACCAATCTCACTTCCCTACCAGAGATCTTCCAGAAAAAAATGTACAAGATTGCAACAGATGACTATTGACACAAATCCTATTTTATCCTTGAAAATAAAAATAGATAAACAAGCCAGGCGTGGTGGCACACGCTTGTAATCCCAGTACTAGGGAGGCTGAGACCGGAGGATCTGGGTTCGCGGCAAGCCTCAGCTACTTAGTGAGGCCCTCTGCAACTTAGTGAGACCCTGTTTCAAAATAAAGAATTAAAAATAGGGCTGGGGGTGTACCTCGGAGGTAGAATGCCCCTGGGTTCAATCCCTAATACCGCAAAAAGAAAAAAAATAGCTAGACAACACCTATATTAAAATGTCCAAGAGGTGAAAAATAAAGAAATAGAGATGGGAAAATACTGCAGGAAGTATGCCAGAAAGTTTCCTTTAGTTGCAGGAGTACTGTGACAACCTGTGACTGGGATAAACAAACACAGAGAGTAGAAAAGTCTGGGGATTTGAAGAATCACAACTACCCAGATATCAGCTCAAAATTTGAGACCTTTTGTCACTGAGATCTGTGCTCATTTTTATAGCCAAACTGGGCGCTAAATCAAACAAAGGCAATAAAGAATATGATGTATGCTGTATGTTTGTATCAGTTGGAGTCTCACTATGATGTATAACTACATTGCACCAATAAAAGAATATAAAAAAAGGAAATATACTGAGCCTGTAGACAGAGTGCGTATGTACCAATGTGACTCTCTGCTTTCTGTTTTCCCATGTTTTTCTTTCATCGTAGCTCTTATTGAATTGAGAGATTACTATGGGTTTATGTAATAGTCACTCAGGTTTGTGTGGGGTACTTTCTACTTTATTTATCCATTAATCAATTCTCTTAGTCCTGATAAATCTTATTTTCTATCATTACAAACAACCAAGCCTCTCTCTTTTTTCTAATTTATTGCATCTAAGTTTCCTTGTTAATATTTTCTATTTGTTAGGAGTAGCTAACAAATATGAGGACCAAGACATCTAAATTCTTATTCCTTAATGATTTTGAATCAGTTCTCTTTTTTTTCTTTTTGTGGTACTGGGGATTGAACCCAGGATTGTTCTACTTCTGAGCTATATCCTCAGCCCTATTTTATTGTTCAATTTTGAAATAGGGTCTCATTAAGTTGTAGTGGGCCTCTCTAAGTTGCTGAGGCTGGCCTCAAATCTGCAATTCTTTCTCAGCATCCCAAGTACTGAACAGATTCTTGAGTTGGTGGAGTGATTGTTTAATTTTCAGGCCAAACCAGGGTATTTTGAGATTGACATGGGATACTATGAAAACTTTGTCTGATTTGAGGCCAGTCTGAGCAACTTAGTGAGACCCTGTATCAAAATAAAATGAAAAGAACTGAGGACATAGCTCATTGATAGAGCTTGTTTTGGTTCAACCCCCAGTTCGAAAGAAAGAAAGAAAAAAAAAGAAGAAAGAAAAAAAGATGTATTGGTCAGGGTTCACTAGATTAACAGAATTCACAGAATGAGTATATGAAAAAGGGATTTAGAAGGGAAGAAGAAGAAATCTTTAGATGGACAAAGAAGGTGACCTAACTGAGGGAGTTGGGAGGGGTGTGGAGGGAAACACACTATAGCACATGATGTACATACACAAACCTATAAGATTCAATCACTATCCGGAGCATGAAAGGGAGGGAAGGGGGAGGGAATAGGGTAGAATAGGGAATAGAAGCTCTTCAAGGAAATGGCAAAGTTGGAGACCGATGATCTCAGATGAGAGCAGATGCGTTCTCTTCAGGAAGAGTCGCGGCTCAGCTCTAAGCGGCTTTCTCCTTCTTTTATCTAAGTCCTGCACCTATCAGAACCCTGCTACCCACATTTAGGGCAGGACTTCCGGTTCAATCTGCTGTTACACAACCAAAGTCACACGATCTTAGGTGGGTCAAGTTGACAAACCAGACCAACTATCACAAAAGAGGACACCTATAGTGAATGGATAAAGAAAATGGAGTATATATACATGGTGGAATTTTACTCAGCCATAAAAATCAACAAACTTATATCAATTGCAGGAAAATGGATGAAACTAGAGAATGTTATGCTAAATGAGATCAGCCAGACTCAGAAAGTGAAGGATCATATATTTTCTCTCATGTGTGGAAAATAGAGAGGAAATAGGGGGGGAAAAAGGAGACTTTACATAAATGAGGAGACCAGTAGAATAGTGGAAGGTGTTGAGGGAGGAGGTGGAGATGGGAAAGAGGAGACTTGATGAGGGAAACAGCTCACATAATGTCATGTCCCTATACGAAGGTATCAGTACAAATCTCACTCCTTTTATTGTGGGCACCAACTGATCCATAAAATTTCTGAAGATTCTTCTAAGGAGGTATATCACAGAGAGATTGTTCCCGGGATTGATTGGTTCCTCATAAAAAAGTAAACATTGTTTAGAGTAAAACTTCTGACTTTCAAACCAAACTAAAGAGAGTTTTTCTTTGGAAAATAAACTTATATGACTCCATGATACCTCCATGGACACAAAATTGATTCAAATTTTCTACTTTGTTTTCTTCTTTATAGCCCAAGGGACCTGAATTGTCTGGGGACTAAAAAGGTAAAATAACTATTTATTTAATCAGGAGCTCTGAGAATTCAAAACGGGAGATGCTAAAAACCATAAACCTGCCCCTGGTGGCCCTCGCCTGTAATTCTCAGATCAACCCTCCTTGAAAAATCAAGTTGGCTTTATGGGGATGGATTGTGGGGGAAGAGAAAGCTTCAGTGACAATCATCAGAGAGAATCAGTGTGTCCCAGAGAGTTTGGTTGAGTCAGAAGGAAAAGAGAAAAGAGCATAAGTACTTGCCTCTTACCTCTAGAAGAATGAGACTCGGAAGGTTCTGTATTTATTTCGTCTATGAAGGTGAAGTCCCTTTACTTTGAAGGTGCTGTGGTTCCTGTTGAGACCTGTTTTCTCCAGCTTTTCCTGTTTCCTTCTCTCACTTTTGATTCCAGAGTCTCTCTCCAATAAAAGTCTGTATTTGGTGAGTCTCCAACTCTTCCCCACTCTTTCCTATAAATTGTGGGCTGCTGTCAGATTTCCCACATCTAAGTATTTATTCATTAAATAGTCGCTAAAGATCTATCGTGCATGAGGTATTGTCTACTCTATCCCAGATTTTATTTGAGTTTTCTATTTCCTATTTTTACTGGCACATTTGACTTACCGATAGCTCCTACTAATTCTATAAGGTTGCAGTTGTCATTTCTCTTAGCGTCTACAAATAATGTAATTATTTCTAATGCCTATCAGTCCAATTTCCTTTTCTCGTGTTACAAATCATTTTTAAATGTTCAGGAAAATATCAAATTGACTGACATTGGAGGAGACTGTCTTGGCATGTTCGTGAATTTAACATAAATACTCTCCTATTTCAATAGAACATTTCCTGTTTTCTATGCCTTAAAAAAGCACCCATTGGGCCGGGCATGGTGGTGCACGCTTGTAATCGGTTCGCGGCCAGCCTCAGGTAGCTCTCTCTCTCTCTCTCTCTCTCTCTCTCTCTCTCTCTCCTTAGTGAGGCCCTCCGCAACTTCGTGAGACCCGGTTTCAAAATAAAATATAAAAAAATAGGGCCGGGGGCGTAGCGCAGAGGTAGAACGCCCCAGCGTTCAATCCCCGGTACCGCAAAATAAAAAAAAGCACCCATTCTATAATAGCTTACAAAAGTGTCCTTGATTCCTTTGTTGACTGATGGTCTCAGTCCTGGATACTAACTGCATAAATGCATTTTTCTGTGGTGATTATGGTAAGGATTTATCTACCTTGATGTATTTTTTTGATGAATTATGTTAGCAAACATCCTTATTTTAAGCAGGCATCTATTCCTAGAATTAGTACTTCTTGGTCATCCTATGTTATTCTAAAATAGATGAGCATGCATTTTATTTAACTTTATTACTCTACTTGCAAGAATGTGATAAGCTTAAAATTTTCTCTTTTATTTTATAATACACACTTTTGTTTCAATTTTTTTAGTTTTTATTTTTAACATCATTCATAACAATGTTATTATTAATGATAGTTGTAAACTCTTCTAATCATTTAGATCTGCCAGCAAGTAGAACAAACTCACTGCTCCGTGCTACATAAATAAACAAATGCCATCGTTTTTCAGTCACAAAAGATCCTCTATCTTCTGTATTCTTCTTTTTTAATTTAAAGACTTTTATTGGTGCGCTGTAATTACCCGTCATAATGAGGTTCAATGTGATAGAATCATACATGCACACAGCACTTGGTGTGTGATAGAATCATACATGCATACAGTACTTGGTGTGTTTCCCTCCACGTCCCATCCCACTCCCCCTCCTCCCCTTACACGTTAGTGAGATTGGTAATGTTACCTTCATATATGGACATAGCATTATTTGAATAAAGAAGAATAAAATTATGTCATTTGCAGAAAAATTGATGGACCTGGAGAATATTATGCTAAGTGAGATCAGCCAGTCTCAGAGTCATATGTTTTCTCTCATATTGAGAAAGTGGAGAGAAAATAGGAAACAAAGTGGACTTCAGATAAATGAGGAGACCAGTAGAATAGTGGAAGGGGACTGGGGGAGGGAGATAAGGAGGAGAAAAATGAGAACTGATGAAGGAAACAGTCCCAATATCATTTCCGTATTTATTATACACTCAACATTTGTTCAACAATGACACTGTGCCATGTGCCATCTAAATACCTGTACAGACAAAGGATGAGACAAAATTATCACCTCCTCCGGGCCACAAATGAACATCAGTTTACCAATTGACAGGGACTCGAAGAAGACAAAGGGAGCATTGATAGGGACCTCGCACCTCTGTCCCTCTAGACTCTGATCGACCACTCTCCATCACTCTGGCCCCTCAAGTCTTCTCCGATACCAGGATCAGTGTCTGATAGGGTAATCACACATCCTCTTCTCTTAGTCTACATGGTTTCTCCCTTTCTTACCTGCTCCGGTTGACAAGGTTCCGTTCTCCCTCTCAGTGCAAACATTCCTATTTCAGAGAAACCTCCCCTACCTCCCCTCACAGGCTAAACTGGCTTTCAGTGACATTTTTATTTAATTATCTTGAGGCATTCATAATACTGACCCACTTTGGGGAGAAGGTAAATATTTATTTGTAAATCTTTATTTTGCCTTTAATTTTTTATAGAAGGATTCTATTTTGTAATTTTTGAATATCTTGAATCCCTTCTATCAGTTTTATAACTTGGCCATTAACTTTGAGAATTTTAACAAAATTTGATCCCACTCAAGTGCGTGGACATGCAAACAAAAACTCTTTTTTATGGCTGGGTGCGGAGGCACATGCCAGTAATCCCAGTACTTGAGTGGCTGAGACAGGAGGATTGCAGGTTCGAGACCAGTCTTGGCAACTTAGTGAGACCCCGTTTCAAAATAAAAAAGTAGGGCTGGGGGTGTAACTCAGAAGTAGAATGCCCCTGGGTTCAATTCCCAGTACCACCCCCACCCCCACACACAATACATGCCTTATATTTTATTTTAATGGTTTTCATTTTCTCCTCTGTGTAGTCCACGTGTTTTTTCCCTTTAGAAGAAATCGGTCAGCAGTGTTCTTTCAAAGAAGGAGTCATGGAGATAGTCATTAATTAGAAATGCTGCATGGCCCTCAAAAGAGTTTACGGGGTGCCATACTCTATTCTGAAGTAGCTGCCACAGTTTTAATGGACATTGATAAATAGTAGCCATGCAAAACAGATTTATTGAGATGTTAATAACAGAAGTTTACATCTCTGGAATGCCCACTGCGTGTCACAAAAACCACAGAAGAGCAATTCCATCTTGACATTTAATTTCAATCTTCAGTTCTACCATAGAGTATTTACTGCTTGCACTGTAGAGGTGAAGTGTTTGCAGAGTTTAAATAATTTTCTTAAGGTCACAAAAATGGTACGTGGGTAGACCAAAATTCTATTCTAGGAAGTTTGACTCAAGAAACCAATTTAAAAATAACAGCTCTATTAAGTACCTTAGGAGAGTTATCTGAAAAAATTATTATCTGAAATAATAATAATAAAAGGGTTATAATAATAATAATGAGAACAATAATATCATAGCTATCATTTATTGAACCTCCTACTATGAACAAAGATATTTTGAACCTTACAGTGTAACAATAACAACCTCATTGCCTTTTCAATGGTACCAGGGATTGAACCCAGGGCCATTCTACCTGTGAGCTACACCTCCAGCCCTGTTTTATTTTTTATTTTGAAACAGAGCCTTGCTAAGTTGCTGAGACTGACCTCGAACCTGTGAGTCCCCCTCTCTAAGCCTCTCAAGTACTGGGATTACAGGCGTGCACCACAGCACCAGGACAACCTAAATTTTAGAAAAACCATTGAGGCACAGTGAGTCAGCTGTGACATTGCTATGAAGTGTCTGGTTGTTTATGTTAAAAAATCATGTTTAGCCAGGCGTAGTGGCGCACGCTTGTAATCCCAGTACTTGGGAGGCTGAGACCGGAGGATCTGGGTTTGCGGCCAGCCTCAGCTACTTAGTGAGGCCCTCTGCAACTTAGTGAGACCTTGTTTCAAAATAAAGAATAAAAAAAAGGGCCGGAGGTAGAATGCCCCTGGGTTCAATCCCTGGTCCCCCCCCAAAAAAAATCATGTTTAGTTACTTCTGTAGAGGTATTACAACAAAGAAATATGCAGATTGTCAAGGAAAATATACGAAATGTCTTAAATTACATTGGAATGGTCATATCAAATAAAAGATTAGTTTTATATGTCCAAATAGGAGAAGTAAAATGAGTGAGTTGATGATGTAAAGAGAGAACTGTCTGCTAGAGGAAGTGTGAATGATCACACGCATTTGGAAGGAAAGTGAGCTGTGACTTGGCTGAGTGACGACTGTCAGTGTCAGGATGTAGGGGATGGTGAAGGGTGTCCAGGCAAGGGTGATCCTCTACAGTGGTGACTACCAGAGGCGTCAGTTGGCTGTCTATTGAATGTTGCTCTTCCCTCCTTCCCCAGCAAATACACCCATCTGTAACATGGGAACAGAAAACCACACAGGAGTATCCCAATTCCTCCTTCTGGGTTTCTCAGAGGATCCAGAACTGCAGCTCATCCTCTTTGGACTATTCTGGTCCATGTACCTGGTCACGGTGCTGGGGAACCTGCTCATCATCCTGGCCATCAGCTCTGACTCCCACCTGCACACCCCCATGTACTTCTTCCTCTCCAACCTGTCCTTTGTAGACATCTGTTTTGTCTCCACCACAGTCCCAAAGATGCTGGTGAACATCCAGGCACAGAAAAAAGACATCTCCTACATAGAGTGCCTCACTCAGGCATATTTTTATGTAATTTTTGTTGGAATGGATAACTTACTACTGACCATTATGGCCTACGACCGTTTTGTGGCCATCTGCCACCCCCTGAACTACAGGGTCATCATGAACCCCGGGATATGTGCCCTCCTGGTTCTGATGTCTTGGATCATCATGTTCTGGGTCGCCCTGATTCATATTCTACTGCTGAAGCGACTGACCTTCTCCATAGACACCGAGATCCCACATTTCTTCTGTGAACTGGCTCAGCTTCTCAAGGTGACCAGCTCCAACACCCTTGTCAATAATATTTTTACTTATGTGGCCACTGCCTTGCTAGGTATGTTTCCTGTCACAGGGATCCTCTTCTCTTACTCTCAGATTCTCTCCTCTTTAATGAGGATGTCTTCCATGGCCAGCAAGTACAAAGCATTTTCCACCTGTGGTTCTCACCTCTGCGTGGTCTCCTTGTTCTGTGGCACAGGACTTGGAGTTTACCTCAGTTCTTCTGTGACTCATTCTTCACATGGAAGCATGGTTGCCTCTGTGATGTACACCGTGGTCACCCCCATGCTGAACCCCTTCATCTACAGCCTGAGGAACAAGGACGTGAAGGGGGCCCTGGGGAGACTCCTCAGCAGAGCAGCCTCTGGACCTCAGTGGATCACTAACCAGAGAGTTATGTAGAGTTTGTGTGCCTGTAAGAAAAATGTGAATTTCAATATCCTGACTCTTTCTCTCTCCTAAATGGTATCCTTGATTTCTTGTATTCTCAAAGCACCTATGACTTTGTTTTTGCATATTTTTATATTTGTTTCTCAATGACCTTCTCAAGTAGTTCCATTTTAAATTCTCTTCCTTATACATGGCTTGTAAAGTTTCCTATTTGATAAGTTTTCTTACAGGTGTTGTTGATACTTCCAACATGATGTAGAGCACTTATAGCAAGTGCTGATGTGGGGTTTTTTTTAATTATCATTTTATCCTGGTGTGGTGGTGCATGCCTGTAATCCCACTACTTGGGAGGCTGAGACAGGAGGATCACACGTTCGAGGCTAGCCTCAGCAACTTAGCAAGATGCTCAGCAACTTAGCAAGACCCTTTTTCAAAATGAAAAATAAAAGGGCCGGGGTGTAGCTCAGAGATAGATCACTCCTGGGTTCAATCCCAGTACCAACAAAACAAACCAAGACAAAACCAAACCAAACCAACTATTGTTTGAGTGTTAATGATCTTCACCTTTGTTTGGTGGTATTCTTGCCTTCCTTGGAAGAAATCGAATGAAAATTATCAAATCAAAGGGCTTACCATATCAGGACTGTGCTTGTCATTTTATGTGTTTGGCCTTATTTAATCCTAAAACACTTCTAGAAGGAAATTTTTCCAATTCACCGAATTGCTGGAAGGAAAACACTGAAGTTGGGTTGCACAATAACCTGGAACCTGACACTATCCCACATTGCACCCTTTGCTACCCCACAGGTTGTAAGAACAATGATTGGATTTTCAACATAAAAATGGGTCTAGCGTTGCAAGTGATAAACAAGGAGAAACACCAGTATAACAGAGGAAGGATACTTGGAGAGGGAGGAGGGAAGGGCAATAGGGAGACTGGATGAAGAAAACAGTCCAAATAATGCTGTGTACATATATGAAGGTATCAATAGCAAATTCTGGCAAGGATGTGGAAATAGGAATTCTTATACACCATGGGTGGTATTGTAAATTAGTACAACCACTAATGGAGATCAGTATGGAGGTTCCTCAAAAGACTAAGAATAACACCAACATATGACTCAGGTATACCACTTCTCAGTATCTTTCCAAAAGAATTAGTGTACTATAGTGATACATGCAAACCCATGCTTCAAGCAGCACAATTCGCAATGACCAAATTATGGAATCAACCTAGGTGTCCATCAACAGATGAATGGAGAAATAAAATGTGGTAATAACACACAATGGAGTTTTACTCAGCCACAAAGAATAACATTATGCCATTTGCAGGAAAATGGATAGAAATAGAGAACATCGTGCTAACTGAGATCAGTCAGACAGAAAACAAGGGCTACATATCTTCTCTCCTGTGTGGAAGCTAGAGAAAAGAAGGAAAGAAAAGAGACTTCAGGAAAATGAGGACAGAGACCAGAAAATAGTGGAAAGGTATGGGGGAGGGAGGATGAGAAGGGGAAAGGAAAGCTTGTGGAAAGAAACAGACCAGGCCTGGCGTGGTGGCGCACGCTTATAATCCCAGTACTTTGGGAGGCGGAGACCGGAGGATCCGGGTTCGCGGCCAGCCTCAGCTCTCTTTCTTTCTCTCTCTCTCCCTCTCTCTCTCTCTCTCCTTAGTGAGGCCCTCTGCAACTTCGTGAGACCCGGTTTCAAAATGAAGTATAAAAAATAGGGCCGGGGGCGTAGCGCGGAGGTAGAACGCCCCTGCGTTCCATCCCCGGTACCGCAAAAAAATATATATATATATATATCACTACAGATTGATCTTACTTTTAATATATATTTTAAATATATCCGTCGTGTATATAAAGAAATAACCATTGCAGGATTGATGACTGAGGAATTTCCCCTTGCATATGGAATGATATTTCCACTTGCCTCGGGCAGAGGAGTTAGCGCCCTGGGATGGAAGTCCAGAAATGAGCATTTCATTCTCTTGTCCTTGATCTGTTCCGATATGCAGAATGTGTGTGAATATCTCCCCATCTCTGTGTTCATACTGCTTCATGGAAACAGGAAAAATAGCACCCACCTCCAGAATGTGTGTGCACTTAAAGTCATGTGGAATTTAATACATATTTAGTCATTGTGCATTTTTTTTCAAATAAAGAATTCAATCATTATGAAAATAGTTGTTTGTTGATGAATGAAATTGTCAGGGGGCGCTGGAACCTGGAATGGTGTAAAACTGGAAAATGTACCTCTGCTAAATTCACAAGTTTTACCCACTGCTTCTCTTTTTATCCTTCCCTATGTTTATACCTATGAAAATCTTTGCCACTATCTTTAAAGTATTAAGCGTAGATATTGCTGAGTAGAGTTACAGAGTCCAGTTGAGTATGACATGGATATAAACAAGGGCATTTTATATTGTCTTCTTCCTTTCTCTTTCATAACTTACCTTTTAGTGAGAAGTATGTTTAAAAACATTCTTAAATATACTTTTATTGGTGGATTGTAGTCTCACATCATAATGTAGTTCAGAGTGATAAGAACACACATGCACACAGTACTTGGTGAGCTTCCCCCTAGTTCCCTCTCCACTAACAATAATACCAAAATTTTATTTAATCCTAATTTTATACACACATTTTTTTAATCACATAGGGAACACTCGTTATGTGTTTAATCCTTACTTGGTGCAGTTGTATGAACTAGAAATCAACTCAGAGAACAATGCCACAACTCAGAGATATTAGTCACCTGCCCATGTTTGAGAAGGAAACAGCATTTAAAATAAAATTGTCAGATTCTGAATTCGATGTGATAAACTTTTTTCATTGCTCCTAACCATCAGAAAGCTGTGAGAAGCCGGGCGTGGTGGCGCACGCTTGTAATCCCAGTACTTTGGGAGGCAGAGACCGGAGGATCCGGGTTCGCGGCCAGGCTCAGCGCTCTCTCTCTCTCTCTCTCTCTCTCTCTCTCTCTCCTTAGTGAGGCCCTCTGCAACTTCGTGAGACCCGGTTTCAAAATAAAATATAAAAAAAATAGGGCCGGGGGCGTAGCGCGGAGGTAGAACGCCCCTGTGTTCAATCCCCGGTACCGCAAAAAAAAAAAAAAATTTAAAAATGGGGATGGGCATGTAGCTCAGAGGTAGAATGCTCCTAGGTTCAATGTCTAGTACCTCTCCCCCCCCACCCAGAAAAAACTTTGGAGGGAAACATTTTCTGTTAAATGAGATGGCTATGGAAGTAGAACCAGTGTGGGTGGGGAGAAAGCAAACTTTTGAATGACATTAATGGACTTCACTCACAAACAAGAACAAAAACTTAACATTTCACATAATGTGCATAATGGCGTCCTTCACTCATGTTACCCAAGTACTGTTTGTCTTGGTGACAAGGAAACAAACTTTCAATAGTCCTTCCCCATCCATCCTCTCCCTCAGCTCTGACTGAATTCTACTGAGCCTCTGCTCAGCCTTGTCCAAGGACAAGGAGGAGTCTGAGATAGGAGGATCATAGGTTCGCGGCCAGCCTCAGCAACTTAGTGAGGTCCCTCAGCAACTTAGTGAGACCCTGTTTCAAAATTCAAAATAAAATAGGGCTGGGGGTGTACCTCAGAGGCAGAACGTCTCTGGGTTCAATCCCCAGTACCAAAAAAAAGGACAATTATAAAATGTGACTATTGTTATCTCAACCTCTAGGGACTTCCTAATATTACTATTGAAAGAAGAAGAAATGAATGTCCATTAAAATTGGAGGCTCCTCTAGTACCAAGCAGGAAGGGTGTGTGTATTATTCCCTTCTTTCATGTTGTTAATTTTTGGAAGCCATTTGCATTTTATTTCCATTGCTTCTTGTGGTAAAATATACATGTCAACAATGGTCATTTTAACCACTTTTAAATGCACAGTACAGTGGTATTAATTATGTTCACTTTCTTGCGCAATGATCAGCATCATGCATTTCTACAAATTCTTCCCATTTTCAAACAGAAATTGAGTCCATATTTTAAAAATTTCCTACTCATCTGTCCCCTGCCAGTGCTTCACACCATTCTACTATGAAACATGAGAAGGAATTAAAGCACACACATTGCAAAATAGTGTGCTGGACTAGAGGTGTGTAAGATTAATTTGGTTGTCTTCTCTAACCTAAATTCCAAATGGGTGCCTCAGGACCTGAGATTAAACTGTCCTGCCATAAAGCCTCCTCAGGGCCCTTTTAATGTCCCTGTTCCTCAGGCTGTAGATGAAGGGGTTCAGCATGGGGGTGACCACTGTGTACATCACGGAGGCCACTGCACTGTTTCTGGGAGAGTGGGAGACAGCTGAGCCAAGGTACACTCCAATGCCTGTTCCATAAAATAAGCAAACAACTGCCAAGTGAGACCCACAGGTGGAGAAGGCTTTGTACTTCCCACCTGAGGATGGGATTCTCAGAATTGAGGAAAGAATTTTATAGTAAGAGAAAAGAATCCCTGAGATAGGAGGAACACCAAATAGGGCACCAAGAAAATAAATGACTATGTTATTGGTAAAGGTCTCAGAACAGGCAAGATTAAGAAGTTGAGAAGGATGACAGAAGAAATTACCAATGTTCACATCCTTAAAGTGAGTGAATTGTAAAGCAATCAAGTTGTGCAGCTGGGAATCCAAAAGGCTGACCAGAAAAGAAACCAAAACTAAGAAGCCACAGAGGCGAGGGTTCATGATGACTGAGTAATGCAAGGGGTGACAGATGGCCACGAACCGGTCATAGGCCATCACCGTCAGAAGCATGCCATCCATACACCCAAAAATGGCAAAGAAAGACATTTGTGTCAGGCAGCCCTCATAGGAGATGGCTCTGCTGCGAGTTTGGATGTTCACAATCATCTTGGGGACCGTGGTGGAGATGAAACAGATGTCATCCAAGGACAGGTTGCAGAGGAAGAAGTACATGGGGGTGTGGAGGTGGGAGTCAGAGCTGACGGCCAGGACGATGAGCAGGTTCCCCAGGACGGTGACCAGGTACATGGACAGGAACAGGCTGAAAATGAGCGGCTGCAGCGCTGGGTCGTCTGTCAGTCCCAGGAGATGGAATTCTGAGACACCTGTTAGATTTTGTGCTTTTCTATTGCTTGGACACATTTTGGGAAAAGGAGGGCAAGAATAAAGAAAAAAAAATAATTCAGGTGCCCAGCATATATTTTGAATTTCTGTATTCACAAGTATTCACCCTTGATTTCACAGTTCGGCAGCATTTCTCAGTCGTGACAGCCCCAATATTCTTAGAAGTCTAGCATCATAGGTGTCTGGGTTATGCACATCCTTCTCTGCACACATCTTTTAATGACATTTAAATAAGCAGCATTAGAAGATGAAAAACCAGTAGCAAGGAGCATTGAATGGCAGATGCCCATAATCCCAGTACTTGGGAGGCTGGGGCAGGAGGGTCGAAGGTTTGAAGCCAACCTCAGCAATTTAGCGAGACCTTATTTCAAAATAAAAAATAAAAAACATGACTAGGGGTGTAGCTCAATCCTTGTTACAAAAAGAAAGTGACAATCAGCTGCCATTATAAATACTAGATGGTTTCCGGTCTGAGTTTTAGCTAACATTTTGTTAATGAATATTAGTTATACAGAATGGTCAGTTTTCGTGTGGCATATGGGTACATGCATAAAACATAATTTGATCAATGTTATTCCCCAGAACCTTCCCTTATTCTTCCTTCTTTCCTCTCCCAATTCCTTCTCCATTCCTACTAGGTGGTCTCCCTTTGACTACTTTGTCAGAAAGGTTTTAAGAAATCTCTTAAAACTGTGTGGATTTGTGGTTCTCTGTGTCACATACCAACATATTTACCTGTGGATATTTTTTTTTTTTTTTGCGGTACCGGGGATTGAACCCAGGGGCGTTCTACCTCCGCGCTACGCCCCCGGCCCTATTTTTTATCCTTTATTTTGAAACCGGGTCTCACGAAGTTGCGGAGGGCCTCACTAAGGGGAGAGAGAGAGAGAGAGAGAGAGAGAGAGAGAGAGAGACAGGGAGAGAGAAAGAGAGAGAGCTGAAGCTGGCCGCGAACCCGGATCCTCCGGTCTCCGCCTCCCAAAGTACTGGGATTACAAGCGTGCGCCACCACGCCCGGCTCCTGTGGATATTTTAATATGCATTCATTCTCTGGCTCCTCCTCTAGCCCATCATATCAGAATATCTGCATGTGAAGTCCTGATAGTCTTTTTTCTATATCAACTTTGAGATCCACTATGTTGTAGAATTTCCAGGCATTTGGACAATATCCCATTAATGTTACCTCTTATTACTGCCAATAATACACTGCTAGTATTGTCATTAAAGTACTAACATTTAATAATGTGACCTTCAGGTCTGACATTTTATAGAGGTTTGAATTATGAAATATAAAGTTTGAATACTTAGTATCTCTGCATAATTCTATTCTCCTGCACCCCTGTTCCCCATAAGTAAATTCTTTTTTTTTTTTTTTTTTTGCGGTTACCGGGGATTGAACGCAGGGGCGTTCTACCTCCACACTACGCCCCCGGCCCTATTTTTTATACTTTATTTTGAAACTGGGTCTCACAAAGTTGCGGAGGGCCTCACTAAGTAGAGAGAGAGAGAGAGAGAGAGAGACAGGGAGAGAGAGAGAGAGCAAGCTGAGGCTGGCCGCAAACCCGGATCCTCCGGTCTCCACCTCCCAAAGTACTGGGATTACAAGTGTGCGCCACCACACCCAGCCCCATAAGTAAATTCTATCCTGAATTTGGTGAGTGGATTTTCCTTTCAATGTTTGCGTGTTGGTTTGACTTATATATCTAGAAAAAAAATTGTTAAAATTTACCTAAATCCAGGCATGGTGGTGCATGCTTGTAATCTCAGAACTTGGGAGGCTGAGACAGGAGGATCATAGGTTTGTAGCCAGCCTCAGCAACTTAGTGAGGCCCTCTGAAACATATTGAGATGCTGTTTCAAAATAAAAAATAAAATAGGGCTAGTGGTATCATTCAGAAGTAGAATGCCCCTGGATTCACTCCCCATTACCACAAAACAACAACAAACAAACAAAAAACCCCAACCTACTTAAAAATGCCTAAATCTCATCTACTTAGTATATATCACAATACCTGTTCCCCCTGAAATATACTAGATTACACTGACATGCAGTTATAAATCTCTCTGTGTACTCAAACACTAACTTCAAATCCTTTACCTGATGCAAAAAATTACCCGAGGGAGAGACATCATTTAATTTCTCTATTTATTATTATTAAGATGATCCTTTCAAAATTCTTGTATCTCTCTCCATATCACACAAGTGGAAATTTCCATACATTCCATAGGTAGAGGATGGCTCTTTAACTCCCAACAACAGGTGCATGCTCAGTTTTTACTCATAAACAGCCACATTTTTGTCACAATTTAAAAAATCAGTCATAATCAATAGATTCCCTTATTCCAAATATAAACCAACAAAATATCCTTATAGTCTGGCTATTAATAATCCTTCCAGGACAAATCACCGAGGAACTTTACTGCCTATGGGAAATAATATTTCCATTTGGATCCAGTAGAGGAAACAGTGCCCTGGGATGAGAATCAGGAAATGAGTATTTTAGTCTGGAGTCATTGCGTTGTTACTATGTGTAGAATGTGCGGTGAGACCAGTAGAATTGTGGGAGGGAACTGGAGAGGGAAATGGGAGAGGAAGAAGGAAACAGTTAAAATAATGCTCTGTCCTCAGCCCAAACATGAAGGTATCACTACCGATCTCACAAACATGTACAAGGGGGGACAGCGAGAGGAGTGGGGTGCACAAGGAAACACATGTGTGCCGTGTTTGTAACACAAACATACACATGAGTGTATGTTTGTGTTACTTTAAACCTCACTATGTAGTATAATTAAAATGCACCAATGAAAATATAGAATAAAAGAAATAAGTAATTGCTGAGAGGAGTGAAAATTAAATGTTCAGTCTCTGGGTCTGCTGCACTAAATTGTTCATTGTTTCCCAATCATCAGGAAATTTGGGCTGAGATGGAGAGGTTTTAACCTCACAACACTGGGGCTCCGGATTGAACTCTTTCATGTTTCCTGAGTAAGACTGAAATCAGACCAGATTTTCTGTCTCTGTTTGAGAATGAGTGGATGGATTACAAGAATACAGGAGGATGTGGACAGCTGTAGTGACATCCCTCACTGGGGAAAAGAGAGAGATATCAAGAATGATCATGTGTCTGCTCTCTCTAAGCTTTTTGCCTATTATCTCAGCCAGTCTTCCCACAGTTCATACAGCAGGCATCTACCACTGCCCTGTTGAATATCAGGAACTCCCCAAAAGGGATATGCATAGCAAATCTTCCTAGAGGGGCTTTTAGTTTATCAAAGGGACTGCCCAAATGGATTTTCACAGCAAGATGCCTTGTTCTTGTAATCACACATCTCAGCCAGGCATTGTGGTGCATGCCTGTAATGCCGGTACTGGGGAAGCTGAAACAGGAGGATCACAGGTTCGAGGTCAGCCTCAGCAACTTAGCGAGGCCCTCAGCAACGTAACAAGACCCTGTTTCAAATTAGAAAACAAAAGTAAAATAGGGCTGGTGGTGTAGCTCAGAGGTAGAACACCCTTGGATTCAGCCACCAGTACCACAAAATAAACAAACAAATAAACAAAAAAAACCTAGTACACGTTGCTAAAAATTGCTATCTTCTTTCTTTTATGTAAAATAACAACCATGTTAGAACTTGTCAGAAGAGAAAAACTATGCCTATGACATGGAATGAGCTACCAATAGAACACAAGACTCAGTGCCTGGGTTTTCGGAACCTACATCTTACTCCTCATTTCCTTTTGGAACCTGGCATCCTACTCATCATTTTTATACTCATGATCTTAAAACTTTCGGAGTGCTTCCTGAACAGTTTGGAGGGACCCATTGTCTCCTGTCATAGGTGAAGGTGAGATGTCTATGGGAATTAGAACCAGCGTGGAAGGAAAGAGGAATGTCGAATGAGATTTCTGGGGCCCCCACCTCACAACCAAGAACATACACTTCACTGTTGCCATAGAACTTCTTACATTGGCATCCTCTCCTCTTGCTACACATACTGCGCGTTTGTTCTGATGGTAAAGAATGCTTCCAATAGTCCCTCCTCCATCCTCCTCTCCCTCAGTACTTACTGGGTAAGGCTGGTTCTCTGCTGGGTCATGACCAAGAGCTGAGGATTCAGTGCCACTCCTCTGTCAAGTCTCGAGGGAAGGCTCAGTCTCTGTACTCAGGACTGATAGCCCTATGCCCTGACTGTTATATGACCTAAAAGGCTCTATGCACAGAGCTCATAATTAGCCAAATTTGCTCATGTTCTTCCAGCCTCTAAGGACTTCCTAATATTAGTGCAGGAAGAAGAGGAGAAAATGAATGTCCCCTAATGGTTTTTGTCTCTTCCTCTACTCAACAGGAAGCTTATGTGTAATATTCATTTCTCTTGTGTCTTTTTTATTAGTACATATTAATTGTACATGTCAATGGGGTTCAGTGGGATATTTCCCTATGTGCATGCAACATACATTGATCCTATCCAATCATTTTTTTCTACTCACCCCCTTGCAAATGAGTCCAATTTGCAAATTACAGCTCCTAGTAATTACTGTTCTACTCTAGATTAACTTTGCTGTTCTACTTTAGATTAACTTTTTTTTCTACTTCAGATTAACTTTGCTCAGTTTTCACCCATGCAAGATAACATGCAGTTAGCCTTTCTGTGTCTGATTTAATTTTTTTAAATATTGGTTTGCATTTTATTTCCAATGCTTATTGTGGTGAAGTAGATATAAAATGGACTTTTCACTAGTTTAAATGTGCACAATTCAGTGTGATTTTACATTCACACTGTTGTACAGCCATCAGCAACATCCATCCCTAGACATTTTTCATCCTCCCAAACTCAAAAATTTGTACCCATTTAAAAACTTCCTGATTCATTCCTCTTACAACCCTGGCTACCTACATCTATTGAAACATGATGAGGGATGAAATACATCAAAGTACAAAAATATTGTGACCATAGTATTCTCAGTTCCATCCATTTTCCTGCAAATGACATAAATTTGTTCTTCTTTATAGCTAAGTAAAATTCCATTGGGTGTATATGTCACAGTTGTGTGACCCAAGCATCTATTAATGGACACATACGCTGGTTCTATAATTTGGCTATTGCTAATTGTGCTGCTGGAAATATACCTCATTATGATGTGTAATTACAATGAGCCAATAAAAGTATATTAAAATATATTGGTACCAAAGAGGCACAGTTTACACATCTAGATGTTTACTTTTGCTGCCTTTTCCAAACTACATTGTAAATGGATGACAAGTATTCTGAGATTAGACTGATGAATGTGCAGGCTTCTCAATATGTTTTAAAGCATACATTTATTGGTGCATAGTTTTCAATGTCCCCATTCTCGTACTACAGAAACACAGGGAAACCACGGTGTACAATCTGAGGTCACCACACTATTTCTGGAAGGATGTGATATAGTCAAATGAAGTTATACTCCAATGTCTGTTTGATACAATAAGCAAACAGTGGACAGGTTTGGCACACCGCAGAGGAGGACCTTGCACTTCATACCTGAGGATGGGGTTTTCAGATGAAAGAAACAATTATATAGTAAGAGAAAATAATCCCTGAGATTGGAGGAAGCCCAGAGATGGCAGCTACAAAATACATTGCTACCTTATTTGTAAAACCATGAAAACCAGCAAGATGAAGAAGTTGTTGAGATGGCTCAGAGAAGAAACTACCAGTCTACACATCCTTGAAATAAAGAAATTGTAAGAAAATCAGATTTTGCTTCTGAGAGTTCAAAATAAAATGCAAGATTTATATGATTTTAAAAAACTTGTTCCTACCCACTGCACATCTAGCATTTGACCTCTTACTAGAACATAGGAAACGTTGTTTCTCTGAAGAGTCCTATCTTCATCATAATGATTATTCCACTATTATTTAACTGTGGCTCAGCCTCCCTATGCTCACTTATTTCAAATATACATAAATGTCCTCCAAATCTCTTTTCTTTCATCCTGCTTATTGACTTATTAAATAATATTGAATTCTGGGGGAAAAAAGACTAACCAAGTATACACCAAAACTACAAAGTCACAGAGAATATCATTCTAAGTGAAATCAGCCAGTCTCAGAAAGTCAAGGGCCATGTGTTTTCTCTGATATGTGGATTTTATATAATCAAAAAAGAGACCAGTAGAGTAGTAGAAGGGGGTTAGGGAAGGAGGTGGAGAGGAGAAAATGAAGAACTGATAAAAGAAACAGTTCAAATGATGTTGTGCCTGTTGTGGGAAAGTATTAATACCAATCTTGCAGTTGTGTTCAGAGAGGGGTGTGGAGTGGGACCCGAATAATATTCCCTGGTTCTTAGAAGTTTGGTAGTTTGCTGTATTGATAACTTTGGGTTCTTTCCTATTTCTCATCTGTGTGTCTGCTCTGCTAGTGGGCTTTGCACTTTCATGTGTTTTGTGATTTCTTCCTCTAGGTATAGTAATCCTTCAAGTATCTTCTGTAATGCTGGTCGGGTTGTCATGAATTCCCTTATGTATGCTTATCTTGGAAGTTCCTTATCTCAACTTCAATTTTGAAGGGTAACTTTGCTGAGTATGAATATCTTTTTTTAATGGTATAATATACATCCTTTCATGCACTCCTGGCCTTTAGAGTTTCTGCTTAGAAATCTGATATTAGTCTAATAGGTTTCCCTTCAAATATGACTTGGCACTTATTTCTTACAGATTTCCATATTGTTTACTTGTGCTGTACTTTTGTAAACTTAACTGTAGGATGATGTGGAGATTTCTGGTCACATCTATTCAGGGTTCTAAATGTCTCCAATACTTGAATGTCCATATCTTTTCCCCATATTTGGAAAATTTTTCTTATTTCATTGAGTAGGCTTTCTATGCCTTCAGCCCACAGCTCTTCTCCCTCCACTATTCCAATTATGCAAATATTGATGTCCCAGAGGACTTGATGTTTTTCATTCTATCTTATTTTCTTTTTTTAAAATTGTTTTTATTGGTGCATTGTAATCATACATTTTGATGGGTTTCAGGGTGGTAGAAATATACATGCACACATCGGTCAATTAGCCCTCCCCCAATTCCACCCTCTTATTTATTTTACTATTGTAAAATATTACAGTAGTAATATTACACTATTTCATCGGAATCATCTTCAAGCTCTGATGTTCTTTCTTCCACTTGATCTAGTCTGTTTGTTAGGCTTTCAATTGAGTTTTTATCTGAATTATTGAGCTTTTCATTCCAAGTTTCCAGTTAGATTCTTTTTCAAAAGCTCCGTTTCTTTATACATTTCTCATTCAAAACCTGCATTGTCTTTCTTAATTCATTCAATAGTTTATCCATATTCTCTTGGAATTTATTGATCTTTCCAAAGAAAAAATCAGAGTACTACAGTGATACATGCATATCCATGTTTACAGCAGCGCAACTCACAATAGCCAAATTATGGAACCTACCTAGGTGTCCATCAACAGATAAATGGATAAGGAAATTGTGATTGTGGTTATGCCAGGCATCATGGCACATGTTTGTAATCACAGTACTTGTGAAGTTGAGACAGGAGCATCACAGGTTTGAGGCCAGCCTCAGAAACTTAACAAGACCTTATTTCAGAATAAAAAATAAGAAAGGCTGATGGTGTGGCTCAGAGGTAGAACATCCCTGGGTTTAATCTCCAGTACAAAAAAAGAAAGATGTGGTCTATACTCACAATGGAATTTTACTCAGTCATAAAGAAGAATAAAATTATGTCATTTTCAGGAAAATGGATGGAACTAGAAAGGCTGGAAAGGATGCTAAGGAAACAGTTCAAATATGTCCATATATGAATATATGACTGCCAAGCTCATTAATATATATGGGGAGGGTAGGGGGAAAGTGGGGTGGGGAAGGAAATACACCAAGTGATATGGGCATATACATTTGTATCACTTGGAACCTCACTATGATGTATAATTACAATGAACCCATAAAAGTATTAAAAAAAATAAGATAGTCTCCATGGACCCAGGCCACAGGTCAGCCCCTGCATCTGTAGGTCCTAGGCCATCCCGCATGGACCTAACTTTAAGGTTGAACTTCATGGACCCAGGATCTATTCCAGGCTTCCCCGCATCTCCCCTATTCTTCCCCTTCACCCTCTCCTGATTCCCTTCCACTACTCTACTGGTCTCATTCCAAAACTTTCATGAGGTTCTTTTCTTTCCCTTTGTCTCTCTGTCTTCTACGTATGAGAGGAAATATGTGACCCTTGGTTTTCTGAGCCTGGCTGATCTCACTTAGCATGAGGTTCTCTATCCTTTCTCTTCCAAATGACATAATTTCATTCTTTTGTGTGCCTGAGTAAAACTCCACAGTGTGTGTATACCACATTTTCTTTAACTCTTCGTCTGTTGATGGACCCCTAAGTTGGTTCCATAATTTGGCTATTGTGAATTGTACTGCTATAAACATGGATATGCATGGATCACTATACTATTTTGATTTTAATTCTTTTGTAAATATGCCAAGGAATGGTATAGCTGGGTCACACAGTGGTTGCATTCCTAGTCTTTTGAGGAACCACCATACTGATCTCCACAGAGTTTGTACTAATTTACAATCTCACCAGCAGCATATAAGTGTTTCTCCCCCCCCCACCTTCTCACCAGCATTTATTTTTGTATTCTTGATGATTGTCATTCTAACCAGAGTGAGACATGATCTCTGTCATTTTGATTAGCATTTCTCTGATTGCTAAAGGTGTTGAATTTTTTTTCATATATTTGTTGGACAATTATATTTCTCCTTTGGAAAAGTATCTATTCAGTTGAATTCCCATTTATTGATTTGTTTGTTTGTTTCTTTTACAGTCAAGTTTTTGAGTTCTTTGTATATTCTGGATACTACTTCTCTGTCAGAGGAGTAGCTGGCAAAGATTTTTGACTCACTATCTTCTTAATTTTTATGTATTTTGGTTAGACTTTGGACTCCCAGATGTGGGATTTGATGACCTTATAATTTACCTACCTGAATATGGAAGTTTCTAAATTTCTTCTTTCATCCTATGGAAGTCCCTAATATTACCTGGATGGACATTTTTTGGTACTGGGGATTGAACCCAGGGGCATTCTACCTCCAAGCTACACCCCCAGCCCTTTTTATTTTGAAACCAGGATCCTGCTAGGTTGCTGGGGGGTCTCCCTAAGTTGCTGAGGTTGGCCTCCAACCTGAAATCCTTCCTTCTCAGCTTCCCAAACTCTGAAATTACAGATGTGCACCACCATGCCTAGCTCTGGCCTGTCACCTTTAATAATAACATTAATGTGCATTTTGCTGGTGCCATATTTTTATTTTATTTCCCATATTAGCGATCCTTTTCTCTTAGTATAACATCGTTTCCTCTATTCTGTGAATTGTGACATTGGTTCAGAACTATAAAGCCTTCTCCAGTTGTGGTTGCACCTGCCAGTTGTTTGCTTATTTTATGAAATAGGCTTTGGAGCATACCTTGGACCAGATGTCTCACATTTTCCATGGAAGTGTACACTGGTGTTGTCACCCCTGTGCTGAATCCCTTCATCTACAGACTGAGGAACAGGGATATTAAAAAGCGCCCTGAGGAGGCTCTACAGGAGGACAGTCTGACCTCAGGTCCTATGTCATCCATTAGGAATGTAGTTTGGAATATGCAGTGAAGATAAACATCTAGATCTTAAAGACTGCCTCCCTGATCACATTGCTTTGGTAACTCAATGGCTTGAATTCATCATCATGTTTCACAGTAGAATATTGGCTGGAAGGGCTGAGGAGTGGAGGGAATGTAGACTTTTTTAAATGACTACACAGTCTCAGTGTGGGAAGGTGAAGAATTTCTGGAGATGTATGATGTTGAGTTTCACAGCAACGTGAAGGTAGTTAATGTCACTGAAGAGGGGATGTTCCCCCTAGTCTGTGGGAGCTAGATAGAATGGGACTTAGAAGGGAAGAAGAAGAAATCTTTAGATGGACAAAGAAGGTGACCTAACTGAGGGAGTTGGGAGGAGAGGGGTGGAGGGAAACACACTATAGCACATGATTTACATACACAAACCTATAAGACTCAATCACTATCCGGAGCATGAAAGGAAGGGAAGGGGGAGGGAATAGGGTGGGATTGAAGGGAGGGCTAAATGTGCAATGTGTGCATGTATGATGTTCATACCCTGACATATATCAAAATGTATAATTACAATGCACCAATAAATGAACATAAAAAGCTAAAAAAAAGAGTGGATGGAATATTGTTAAAATCGGAATTTTTTGTCATATACGTATTACTCCAATAAAAATGAAAATCAGAGTGGATAGAGCTTTAAAAACTAACACAGATGCTGAGCGTGGTGGCACACACCTGGTATCCTAGTACTTTGGAGGCTGACACAGGAAGATCCTAAGTTCGAAGCCATTCTCAACAACGTAGTGAGATCCTCAGGAACTTATTGAGACCCTGTTTCAAAATAAAAAATACAATGGGATGGGGTGTAGCTCAGAGGGAGAATGCCCCTGGTTTGATCCCCAGTAATAAAAAAAGTAAGAAATGTATGAAAATAGAGAATAGTACACACGAGCTTCCTACTGAATAGAAAAACATTTTTAAAAACCATGAACATTTAATTTTCTCTTTGTCTTCTTTCCCTATTGCTAATGGGGTTAGGAAGTCCTTAGAGATTGAGGTAACATGGACCAATATGGCTAATTATGAGCTCTGTGCATCAACCCTCCAGGGCTTGATGACAATTAACAGTCTGTCCCTGTGGTCCTTGTCTGATGACTCAAGTACAGTGGACTCGATGCTCTTTGGGTGCATCAGGAAGGTTGTCTGCATGAAGAAACACCTATGTGATGCTGTATTGATGTCAGTTCTGAGGACAGACACTGAGTCTTCCTTGTGCACCAGACCTGTGAGGTTCTGCGGATCTGCACTCTTTGGTCGTGACCCAGCAGAGCACCATGGAAAACGAGTAAGTGCAGAGAGGACCCAAGCTTGTGAGAAGGACTCTTGGAAGTATTGCTTTCTCACTGTGGGACTGGGTAGCCATATGGGAGGCAAACTTTCAGTCCTGAGGACTGTGAAGTTTATGTTCCTGGTTATGGTATGGGAACCAGAAATCTGCTTCAAGATTTGCTTTCCAGCCAGGTGTGGTGGCACACATTGTTACTCGGGAGGCAAAACAGGACGATCACAGGTTGGAGGCCAGCCTCAGCAACTTAGAGAGACTCTCAGCAACTTACTGAGATCCTGTTTCAAAATAAAAACTAAAAAGGGCTGGGGATGTAGCTCTGAGGTAGAATATCCCTGGATTTAATGTCCAGTCACACACACACACACACACACACACACACACACACACACTTGCTTTCTTCTCAAAATTTATTCTACTTCCCATAGACACCTCACCCACAGTAGCAGAAAATGGTCCCTCCCAACTTTCTTGAGCACGCCAAAGGATGACTAAGGTAACGCTAAGGATGAGAAGGAGGATGACAGTAACCATGGTGTCCTCACCTGTTAGAGCTTCCTCAGTACCAGACCCAGAACTATTTTAGACAAGATGGAAGATCAATGTTTTTCTTTTTTTTTTTTACCTTTATTCTGTTTCTTCTTTTTAAAATTAGTGCATTGTAATCATACATTATAGTGAGGTTCAGAGTGATAGAAACATACATGCCCACAGCGCTTGGTATGTTTCCTTCTGAGTCCCATCCTGCTCCCTCCCCCTCCTCATACATGATATTAACATTGATTTTGATAACCTCATAAATGAACGTGGGATTACTTGAACTGTTTCCATCATCGTATCTGCCCTTTCACCTCCTCGCCTCCCTCCCCAAGTCCCCTTCCACTATTCTTCTAGTATCTCCCCTTATTTATCTGAAGTCCTCTTTGCTTCCCAATTTCTCGCTAGCTTCCACATTTGGGTGAAAGCATATGACCCTTCTAATTCATAACAGCTAAACTATGGAGCCAGCCTAGGTGTTCGTCAATAGATGACTGGATTAGGAAATTAAGTTTCATACACCCAAGAAAAATTTACTCAGTCATAAAGAAGAACAAATTTATGTCGTTTGAAGGAAACTGGATAGACAAAATTCTTAGTATCGGTATTAGTATTGTAACCTGTACTAGATTGGTAGGCAGAAAGGAGTAAAGTTGTGTTTGAATCGGGCTGTCTGATTACAGACACAGGGCATCATACCAGGAGAATACTGACAGGCTGTTCCCTTCCCAACCCCACCAGCCATTTTACTTACCTGTCACTGCAGGAAGAGACCTCTTGCTCACCATGATCCTCCCTTCTCATGGAAGGTGACAGAGAGCAGCAGTGTTTGGCACCTGCTGTTGCCCAAACTTATTGGCTTCCTGCCCTCTTTTCAGAAAATAAAATTACTCAGTGTCCCCCTGGGCACTTCCAACATCCCCTTGTTTGTCGGTGTTGTTGTTGTATTGGGGATTCTACCACCAAGTTACACACCAGCCCTTTTTATTTTGTTTTGAAAAGGGTCTCACTAGGTTGCTGAGTTTCACGAAGCTGTTGAGGCTGTCTTCGAACCTTTGATCCTCCTAAAAACTCAGCACTTGGTGTGTTTCCCTCCCAATCCCACTACCATCCTTCTCCCCATACATGTCACTGAGGTTGGTATTGATAATTTCATATATGTACATAGAATTATTTAAACTGTTACCTTCATTATGTCTCTGTTCCCCTCCCCTAAAACCCCTCCATCACTCCATTGAAGTCTCTACTCCTTTATCTGAGGTCTCTCTTTTTTTTTTTTTTTGCAGTACCGGGGATTGAACCCAGGGGCATTCTACCTCCGCGCTATGCCCCTGGCCCTATTTTTTATACTTTATTTTGAGACGGGGTCTCACGAAGTTGTGGAGGGCCTCACTAAGTAGAGAGAGAGAGAGATAGGGAGAGAGAGAGAGAGAGAGAGAGAGAGAGCGTGCGCATGCGCGTGCATGCGCGAGCTAAGGCTGGCCGCGAACCCAGATCCTCCAGTCTCCGCCTCCCAAAGTACTGGGATTACAAGCGTGCGCCACCACGCCCGGCTCCTGAGGTCTCTTTTGTTTCCCAATTTCTCTCTGGCTTCCACATATGAGAAAAAAACATACAACTATTTGCTTTCTGAGACTGTCTAATCTCACTTAACAATATTCTCATGTTCCACCCATTTTCCTGCAAATGACATAATTTTGTTCTTTATTGAGAAAGAATTTTTTGTGGTACTAGGGACTGAACCCAGGGGCATTCTACCTCCGAGTTATACACCCAACCCTATTTTAATTTTTATTTTGAAACACGGTCTTACTAAGTTGCAGATGGTCTCACTAAGTAGCTGAGGCTCACCATGAACCTGTGATCCTCCTGTATCAGCCTCCCAGGTACTGTGATTACAAGCATGAGTCACCACACCTGGATGAGAAAAACTTTTTAAAGCAGAAGGATATTTATTGTTGTCTGTTTTTCTTAGAAGCATAGATGGTAATTTACTGAGATCATGGACTTGCTATCTCTAATGTTCTTGGTCTTTTAAAACTGCTCAGTTGAGTCTCTTTAAAGTAGGTATGTATGGAAGTATGAAAATAACACAGAAACCAATAACAAGAGAGTCCTAAAAATTTGGTTTATTACAAATGAGAAATATCACTAAAGTATATGGAGTTCAAGTGGAAATATTTTACTTGTGAATACATGAATTCAAAATATATAGTGTTAGGTGCCTTTTTATTTTTTTCATTTTCTAATCCCCTTTTCTTTTTAAAAAGGTGTCCAAAGAATAGAGAAGCACAAAATCTAACATATGTCTCAGAATTCCGTCTCATGGCACTCTCAGAGGATCCAGAATTGCAGCCTGTCCTCTCTGGACTCTTCCTGTCCATGTACCTGGTCACGGTGCTGGGGAACCTGCTTATCGTCCTGGCCGTCAGCTCTGACTCCCGCCTCCACACCCCCATGTACTTCTTCCTCTCCAACCTGTCCTTGGCCGACATTGGTTTCATCTCTACCACGGTCCCAAAGATGATCGTGGACCTCCTCACTCACAGCAGAGCCATCTCCTATAGGGGCTGCCTGACACAAATGTCTCTTTTTAGCATTTTTGGGTGTATGGATGATCTACTTCTTACTGTGATGGCCTATGACCGGTTTGAGGCCATCTGTCACCCCCTGCACTACACAGTCATCATGAACCCTCGCCTCTGTGTCTTCTTAGTTTTGGCATCTTTTATGATTAGCCTTTTGGATTCCCAGCTGCACAATTGGATTGCCTCACGATTTCCCTACTTCAAAGTTGTTAAAATTGCTAATTTCTTCTGTGATCCTTCTCAGCTCCTTAATTTTACCTGTTCTGACCCCCTCACCAATACTATTGTCATGTATTTTACTGGTGCAATGTTTGGATTTTTCCCCATCATAGGGATCCTCTTCTCTTACTACAAAATTGTTTCCTCCATTCTGAGAATCCAGTCCTCAAGTGGGAAGTACAAAGCCTTCTCCACCTGTGGGTCTCACCTGTCAGTTGTTTGCTTATTCTATGGAACGGGCCTTGGTGTGTACCTTGGTTCAGCTATGTCATCTTCCCCAAGGAGAGATGTAGTATCCTCATTAATGTACACAGTGGTCACCCCCATGCTGAATCCCTTTATCTACAGCCTGAGAAACAGGGACATTAAAAGCTCCCTGAGGAGGCTCCTCTGCAGGATAGTCTAATCTCATTAAGTCCTCCATCCTTTTTCCACTGTGGGGTTTTTTGTTTTGTTTTGTTTTGTTTTGTTTAATTCTTCCTAGATTCTAGATATTAGTCCTCTATCAGAGAAGTACTTGGCAAAGATTTTTCCCCATTCTGTAGGCTCTCTCTTCAGACTCTTGATTGTTTCCTTTGCTGCATGAAAGCTTTTTAATTTGATACCATAACGCTTATTGTTTTATTTGCTGAGTTTTGGGGGTCTTATTGAGGAAGTCTCTACCACTACTAATATGTTAGAGAGTTGATTCTATGTTTTCTTCTAGTAATTGCAACATTTCTAGTGTAATTTCTAATTCTTTGATACATCTTCAGTTGACTTTTGTACAGGGTGAGAAATAGGGATCTAATTTCATTCTTCTATGTATGGATATTCAGTTTTGAAGAAATAAAAATGGCCAATAAATATATGAAAAAAGTTCAACATTATTGTAATAAGTAAAATATGATTCAAAACTACAATTGGAGTCCATCTAACTCCAGTTTGAATGGAAATGTTCAAGGATAAAAAGAATAAAAAATGCCGGTGAGGATGTGGGGAAAGAAGAACTCTTACATACTGTTCCTGGGGATTGTAAATTAGTACAAACTCTATGGAGATTAGCATAGAGGTCCCTCAAAAATATTAGAAATGGCTGGGTATGGGAGACTGAGATAGAAGAATCACAGGTCCAGGGCCAGCCTTATCAACTTAGCAAGACCCTCAGCAAGTTAGCAAAACCTTGTTTCAAAATATAAAATAAAAAGTGCTGTGGGTTTAGCTCAAAGGTAAAATGCCCCTGGTTTCAAACCTCAGTAACAAAAGACTGGGAATGGAACCATTATATGACCCAACTATGCCGGGCCTGGTGGCGCACGCTTGTAATCCCAGTACTTGGGAGGCGGAGACCAGAGGATCCAGGTTGATGGCCAGCCTCAGCTACTTAGTGAGGCCCTCTGCAACTTCGTGAGACCCTGTTTCAAAATAAAGGATAAAAAATAGGGCTGGGAGTGTAGCTCAGAGGTAGAACGTCCCTGGGTTCAATCCCCAGTTCCGCAAAAAAAAATATATATGACCCAACTATGCCACTCCTCAGTATCTTTCAAAAAAAATTAAAGCCAAGATACTATAGTGATACTTATATACCCATGTTTATTAACAGCACAATTCATAATAGCCAAATTATGGAACCAACCTAGGTGTCCATGGATGGATGGATGGATGGATGGATGGATGGATGAAGAAAATGTTGTATAGCCAGGAGTGGTGGAGCACACCTGTAATCCCATCACTTGGGAGGCTGAGACAGGAGGACCACAGGTTGAAGGCCAGCCTCAGAAACTTAGTGAGATCCAGTTTCAACAGTCAAATACGGGTGGGGTATACCTTGGAGGTAGAATGCCCCATGTTGAATCAACTCTTCCATCATTATTGAATGACCTCCTTTGTCTCTTTTTCCAGTTTTTGACTCAAAGTATGTTTTATTTTATATAAGCCAAAGTAGTTCTGTTCATTTGGGGATTCCATTTGTGAGGAATACCATTTTCCTTCCCTTGCCTTTTAATCTCTCTGTGTCTTCACCAATGAGTTTCTTGTAGGCATATAGTTAGGCTTGGTGTTTTTGAAATTCAGGTAATCTCTATCTTTAATTGGAGAGTGTAATCCATTGACAATCATGAAGTAGAAGAAAAGAAAAGTGAATTACTTTTGAATGGCCAGGGGTTTCCTCTTCTCACCAGGAAGCCTGACTGTACTCTGTATCTCACTACCACATTTCGAGAGAGGTAATATACAATTCCAGCTTTTTTTTAAATGCAAAAACTATACATATTTGTTTGTTGCCATATGATGTTTTTATGCACATATATATTATTGTGTACTGTCCAAATCAGGGTATGTCCTCAAATGTGTATTATTTCTTTGTGGTGCAACATTCAAACTATTTTCTCATTTTTTACTGTTATTGGTTTGTTTTTGTTTTTGTTTTTGTTTTTTTGCTGTACCAGGGATTGAACGCAGGGGCGTTCTACCTCCGCGCTACGCCCCCGGCCCTATTTTTTATACTTTATTTTGAAACCGGGTCTCACGAAGTTGCGGAGGGCCTCACTAGGTAGAGAGAGAGAGAGAGAGAGAGAGACAGGGAGAGAGAGAGAGAGAGAGAGACAGGGAGAGAGAGAGAGAGAGAACGCTCGCGCGCATGAGCGCGTGCGCGAGCTGAGGCTGGCCACGAACCCGGATCCTCCGGTCTCCGCCTCCCAAAGTACTGGGATTACAAGCGTGCGCCACCACGCCCGGCCTGTTATTGTTTTAAAATGTGTGTCTTTTACATATGTAGATCTATGGCATGAATCATGTTTATAAGGGAGAATTGAGTCTTCTATAACAAGGATGTGGTACAATCTCTATCTTTGCACTTCAAATGTATGTCTCTAAGAATGTTTCTGTACAACTTGCCTGTGGTCTGGGATTCTTATCCTTTTGAGTTTATGTTTTTGTTAGCCTACATAAGACCCCATTTCTATTTTTTCTGTTTATTTTATATAGGTTTGCCTATGAGAAAATACTGGTCTTTACACAGTTATTTGGTAATTTTCTTCTCCCTTCTAATATTTCAAGGCATCTAGAACAACTGCTAACAAGGTGTCAGCCAGGATTCAAGGCAACCCATTGCCTCAGTGAAGAAGAAATAAGATATTTCATGTGGCTGTGGGCAGGATCAAGGTTCTCGAGTATGGCCACCAGAGGCCTCCTTTAGATTTTATCCACAAGTGACTCTCATGGGGCATCTCACAACAGGACAGCTGGCTTCTTCCAGCAGGTGACAGAACACAAATGATTGGACATATCCTTCTATCAAGACATTGGTCTCTAAGCACCCTAAGACTAGGGAGATGTCCTTCTGCATTCTAAGTATCCCCCCATACAAAACAGTCTGTGAGCCAAAATTCCATGCAGAAGAACAAGCATATGGACATAACCATCTTTCTTGTGTACTGGGTATCTCCACAGACTCAAATGTGCTGCTCTTGGAACCAAAATCAAAGAGATCTACTTTGATTCTCTTCTGGCCACATGTTCTCACTACAATATCACAGTAATCTGATGCCATTCTTTGCCCACAAACAAATGTGCCTGGTGGCTTCTGATTTTTTACTCATTTAAAATGTTCCTCTCTTCTGGGAGTGGTGGCGCATGCCTGTAATCGCAGTACTTGGGAGGCTGAGACAGGAGGATCTCAGGCTTGAGGACAGCCTCAGAAACATAGTAAGATTCTCAGGAATCTGGAAAGACCCCGTTTCAAAACAAAAAATGAAAAGGGATGGGGGAGTCTAGCTCAAAAGTAGAATGCCCCTGAGTTCAATCCCCAGTACCACACACACACGTGCATGCACACACACACAAAACACTTCCTCTCACTCCAGACGTATTATCTGTATATTTTACATGTAAAATATAATTAACTCTTTAAGTGTACTTTTGTCTTACCATTTTTTGAGGTTGATAAAATAATTCTACCCAGGCAGGCTCTATCACCAATCTCCAATTACACACACACACACACACACACACACACACACACACACACACACAAATTCACAAATTCACATAATATGTTAGTGACAGTTCTTCGAATTCCAATGATTGATACATTTCAGCTTCACTATTAACCTCCTACATTTCTTGTCTCCATACAAATTGATCTTAACCAAATACAACCTATTATTATTGTACTGTCAAATATGTACCTGAGGTATGTCTACTCATAATTCTTGGAAGATTATTAACTTTATTTTGTGTAGGGAATAATATTTCCACTGGGCTCCAGTAGGAGATAATGCCCTGGGATAAGAGTCAGGAAATCAACATTTTAGTTCCACATCATTGACCTGTTACTGTATGTAGACTGCGGGGAAATCTCCCCCCTTTGCTCCCCATGCTAAATGGATATAGAGATAATAGCATCCATATCTTCGACACTGCAGCATCTAAGCAAAGTCTGTATCTTATCCCAAAAGATATTAGCACTCCTATATTCAGTGCAGCACTATTCGCAGTAACCAAAATGGAGAAGCAACCCAAATGCCCATGGACAGATGCATGAATAAAGAAAATGTGGTGTACACGTACAATAAAAATTTTTATTGAACTTTAAAAGAAGGAAATTCTGTATGCCACAAGATGGATGAATCTTGAGGACATTATACTAAGTAAAATAAGCCAGTCATAAATACTGCAGAAGGACAAATACTGCATAATTCCACTTATGTGAGATGTCCAAAATAGTCAAACTTAGGAAATTAGAGAGGGAGGGAAATTCTGGGAGGGAGGGAGGGAAAAATGAGGAGTTGCTAAGCAGTGGGCATGAAGTTTCAGTATCTGAGATGAAAAAGTTCTAGAGATCTACAGGAAAAAATATTGTGCTTCTAGTTAACAATTGAAAATTTGTTTAGAGGATAGATCTAATGCTAAGTGTTCTGACCACAGCAAAATAAATTAAGAGGGAAAAAACATCCTTAAAGCCCATCTAGTAATAATACTTCCAAGATAACTAGTCAAAATGTATATTGAATTGGGAATATTATTCCCATTGGACTTTAGTGAAAGAGAAAATGTTCTGCAATGGGAGTTAGTAAATCTACATCTTAGTCCTGTCTATTGACCTGTTACATATGCAGAATGTGTGTAGATCTTTCTACCTCTCTTTGCTCATAGTACTTAATGGAAATAGGGAGAATAATATGTATCACCATACAACGTATAGCACCTACACAAAGTGTAAAACCTAATAAATAATTGAGCCTTATGGTTTTCATTTTTAAAAATTATTTTATTGGTGCATTGCAATTATGCATCACAGTGAGGTTCGTGTATACGATAAAAATACATGCACATAGCTTTTGGTGTATTTAAAAATAAAATCAAGAATTCAGGCATTAATAGTGAATCTACTAACAAATACAATTGTCAAAGGACACAGAAGCCTTTCAATGATGTGAAAGTCTAAAATGGGCCTCAACCCAAGCAATAAGATATTACTGTCACTTCCCTTTGTGTGTATTTTATTTTTGTGGGGTTTTGGGGGGGAATTTTATTAATTATTTTGTTAGTGCATTGCAATTATACATCACAGCAAGGTTTGATGTAATAAAAACACACATGCACACAGGTCTTCCACCAGGGTCTTCACATAACTGAGTAACATGGACACTGTGAAGGGACAGCATAGGCCCAGGTGTCCATGGCACAGACACGAAGAAGAGCTAGTCCATCCTATCTCTTGTTCTGTGGGGCATTCATGAAAGGGATGAATGTGCAGACAGGAAAGCCCCAAGAGTGCTTGGTGCTTTGTGATTATGGCCAGGATTTGTGAACAAAGCAAGGGTCTATTCAATGTTTAACATATGTTTTTATTTTTTATTTCATCTGTGCCAGATATGGTGTTAGCTCCAGAAAATCAGAAATAAAGGATTGTTAGTCATTCCTCTCCTAGTACAGAGCATACACATGCAAAGAACAAAATTAAAATGTAACGTTACAGAAATAGGAAAACAGCCATGTCAGGTCACAAGGTACTTTAGTTGAATACTATAAAGATTAATCCTACCCTACCAATAATAATCTAAGTGTGTTTCCCCTATTGTATATTTTCACCCCATATTAATTAGATAAGAAGGAAATTGGAGACCCCCCATTTTCTTCTAAATTTACACCCATAGAAACTGTGCCAACTAAAAAAGTCAACTCAGATAACAACCCTGAGACTTCGAGACACTAATAACTGCCCTAGATTGAAGAAATATCAAATGTAGTTAACAGAAGTCAAAGTAAATTGCCAACATCTCCACAAGATACAATAATCTTTGTCATTGTATTCCAACCATCAGAATGTTTATAAAATATACCTTTATTGGTACATTGTAATTATGCATCCTACTGAGGTATAGAGTGATGGGAACACACATGCACACAGCACTTGGTGTGTTTCCCTCCAGATTCCACCCTGCTCCCTCCCCTTCCCTTCATTGAGATCAGTATTGATAAGTTTGTATATGTGCAGAGCATTTTAATTTTTTTAACTTTTTTTGTTCATTTATTGGTGCATTGTAATTATACATTTTGATATATGTCAGGGTATGAACATCATACATGCACACATTGCACATTTAGCCCTCCCTCCAATCCCACCCTATTCCCTCCCCCTTCCCTCCTTTTCATGCTCCGGATAGTGATTGAGTCTTATAGGTTTGTGTATGTACATCATGTGCTATAGTGTGTTTCCCTCCACCCTCTCCTCCCAACTCCCTCAGTTAGGTCACCTTCTTTGTCCATCTAAAGATTTCTTTTTCTTCCCTTCTAAGTCCCTTCTACGTCCCATTCTATCTAGCTCCCACAGATTAGGGGGAACATCCGATTTTTTACTCTTAGTGACTTACTAATATCGCTTAGCATGATGTTCTCTAGTTCTCTCCATTTCCCTGCAAATGATGTGATTTTGTTCTTCTTTGTGGCTGCGTAAAATTCCATTGTGTACATGCATGTGTATCTATGTTTATAGCAGCACAATTCACAATTGCCAAACTTTGGAACCAGCCAAGGTGTCTGTCCATCAACAGATGAATGGATCACAAAATTATGGGATATGTGCAGAGCATTTTAAAATGGTTAGCTTCATTACATGTCTTTCCCCTTCCTACCTCCCCTAGACCCCCTCCATTGCTCCACTGGAGTCCCTACTCTATTATCTGCAGTGTTTTTTTTTTTTTTTTTTGTTACCAAATTTCTAACACCAGTGCACCAATCATGAATCCACTGAAAAAGAAATCCAGAAAACAATTCCATTCACAATTGCCTCAAAAAAATACAGTACTTAAGAATAAATTTAACCAAAGAGGTAAAAGACCTCTGCAATGAAAATCATAAAACATCAGGATGTTCTCAGCAGAGATCCAGATGAGCAGGCACATCTCAGGTACATTTTTAACTCTTTCCAGTTTCCCCAGTAGTACTGAAATCAGTATCTGCTTTCATGTCTCCTTGTCAAGTTCAGTGGGTTGATTTAAAGAATCCAGAAGGATATAGACAGGAGGGTATTCAGGAGTGGGAGAAGCAGAGAGGTCTGGGCCAAACTATCCTGTGCCTACTGTTTCTGTCATCATTTCCTATCATCTCAGCCATTTGCGTGTGTGTGTGTGTGTGTGTGTGTGTGTGTGTGTGTGTTACTGGGATCGAACCCCAGGGTGTTCCACCTCTGAGCTATACCCCCAAATAGTGTCTCACTAGGTTACCAAGTGCTGGCCTCAAGCCTGCTATCCTCCTGTCTTAAAGTGCATTTTCCCCATTTTAATAACTCCCCTAATCTCTCTCCCCAACACCGGCTACCACCATTCTACTGTGAAACATGATGAGAAATTAAATCGCAAAAATGCAAAAACATGTTACCAATGAGACCAGACTGACACACCAGATGTTTAGTGTGGCTGTGATTTCTAACATACATTCCAATCTGATGACCCAGGTCCTGAGTTTAGACGGTTCTGCTGACGAGACCCCTCAGGGCGCTTTTAATGTCCCTGTTCCTCAGGCTGTAGATGAAGGGATTCAGCATGGGGGTGACCACAGTGTACATCACAGAGGCCACCACACTCTTGCTGGGAGAACTGGATACAGCTGATCCAAGGTACACTCCAAAGGCTGTTCCATAAAACAAACAGACACCTGCCAGGTGAGACCCACAGGTGGAGAAGGCTTTGTACTTTCCACCTGAGGATTGGATTCTCAGAATGGAGGAAATGATTTTATAGTAAGAGAAAAGGATCCCTGAGATCGGAAGAAAACCATAAATGGTCCCAACAGCATACTTAACCATGTTATTATAGAAGGTGTCAGAACAGGTCAGATTAAGGAGCTGAGAAGGATCACAGAAGAAACTAGAAATTTCTATATCTTTGAAGTTGGTAAATTTTAATACAATCAAATTGTGCAGCTGAGAGTCAAAAAAGCTAATCAAGAAAGAGACCAAAACTAAAAAGCCACAGAGACGAGGGTTCATAATGACTGGGTAATGCAAGGGGTGACAGATGGCCACATACCGGTCATAGGCCATCACAGTCAGAAGCATGTCATCCATACATGCAAAAATGATAAAAAGAGACATCTGTGTCAGGCAGCCCCCGTAGGAGATGACTCTGCTGTGAGTCTGGATGTCTACGATCATCTTTGGGACTGTGGTGGAGATGAAACAGATGTCAACCAAGGAGAGGATGGAGAGGAAGAAGTACATGGGGGTGTGGAGGTGGGAGTCACAGCTGACGGCCAGGATGAGAAGCAGGTTCCCCAGGACGGTGACCAGGTACATGGACAGGAACAGTCCAAAGAGAACTTGCTGTAGTTCTGGATCTTCTGAGAGATCCATGAGATGGAATTCTGAGACACCTGTTAGATTTTGTGGTTCTGTATTGGATGGACACCTTTTGAAAAAGAAAAGAGGAAGGGAAAAGGAAATAATATAAATGGGCACCCAGCATTTGCAAACCTAAACATTTGAGTCCAAATATTCACAAATAAAGTTTCGTGCTTAAGATTCATACACCTTCAACAATACTTCTCATTTGTGAAATATCGCATGTTCTTAACTCATTCATTATTGCTTCCTGTGTTACTCACCTCCTTGGCCACACTTCTATTTAGAGACACTCAAATGAACAATGTTAGGAGACCAGGAGCATTAGAGAAAACAAGTCCATAATTGCAATAAAATACAGACTTCTCCTTTAGAAAAAAATGGAGAATAATGCATAGCATTTCTTATTAAGAAAAGGTCATTTTAATGAAAGGAAATTTAAAAGTAGCCCAATATACCTTATTTTGTGGTTTTTTTCTTTTTTACTTTTATTGGTGCATTGTAATTACACATTATAATGAGGTATAGAGTGATAGGAACAATGTTCACATAGCATTTGGTGTTTCCCTCTGAATTCCACCCTATTTCCTCCCACCGCCTGTACTTGTTATTGAGATTCAATATACCTTATGTTGTTTGAAGATCATGGGACTAATGCCTCTGAGTTACAATATTTAAGACATTATCTAAGCTCTGCATTCTCTGACAACTAGGTTAATTCTCATGGTTCACAATCAGAAAACTTTTGTTATGTGTCCATTATCTTCTAGGAGTTCACCATTTTTTATCTTCTCGTTTTCCTCCTTGGTGGATTTCACTTTCTTCTTTCAAAATTATGTCATACAAATCAACTATCCTTGTCTTTATTGGTCTTCAAATTCTTTTTCTTTTGCAGTACTGGGGATTGAACCCAGGGGCATTCTATCGCCAAGCTACACCCCCAGCTCTGTTTTTTATTCTTTATTTTGAAACAGGGTCTCACTAAGTTGCAGAGGGCCTCACTAAGTAAGTAGCTGAGGCTGGCTGCAAACCTGCGATCCTCCTGTCTTAGCCTCCCAAGTACTGGGATTACAAGCGTGCACCCCCATGCCTGGCTTGGTCTTCAAATTCTGATGAACATAATTGAGTAAAATACACATAGTCAGTGGTGTCATTGACAACAATGTCACATTAGTGTACCCTGGACCTGTCAATGAATGATAAATCATAAGTAATAAGAAACATCTTTAGATATATATTTATATTTTCTCTGTGTGGTACTATGGATTGAATTCAGGGGCAGTCTACCTCTGAGCTACACCCCCAGCTCTGTTTTGCTTTTTTTTATTTTGAAACAAAGTCTTACTAAGTTGCAGAGGGCCTCACTAAGTTTCTGAGGCTGGCCTCAAACCTGTGATCCTCCTGTCTCAGCCTCCCAAGTACTGGGATTACAGGCATGCACCACCAGGTCTGGCTGTCTGAATATTTTAATTTTACACAGGTTTACTTGTATCAACCAATGAACTATCTGGTAGGGAAGACAGACCTATACTCTTTTTTCTTGATACTGTATTCCATCGTGGTCTGTTAGTATTGCTTCATTGATTTTTTATTTATAATCAATCAAATTTACAGTTAAATACATTAGTACCAAGGAAAGCCCCAAAGCTCAGGTGTGAGTACCAACCTTATTTCTACTTAACAGATTTTCACATGAATCTTTCCTGATATAGGGATTTTAATTCTGTTACTTTAACTACATGAATGAAACTCAGTTCGTTATTTTGTTAGGTGGTATTAGGTTTGAATCGAAAAAATATGCATAAAAGAAAATACAGGAATTAGTATAAACAGCCTAGGTAGCTTGCTCATCTGTCAAGTGGGGATAATAATTAACTACCTCATGTGGTTATTCCAAGAAATTATTTTAAAAATCTTTTAAATTGCATAACTAGTGGTTCATAGTCTCATTAATTCATACATCCACTTGTGGAGATTTTTATAACCAGATGTACTTGCCTCAGACATATGTGTGTATATATTGGTGTGTGTGTGTGTGTGTGTGTGTGTGTGTGTGTGTGTGTATGCATATATACATATACATATACATATATATATATATATTTACATATGTACCAATGTATATATATTGGTACTGGGGATTGAGCCTCAGACATATATGTGTGTGTGTAAATAGATAGATGATAGATGATAGATAGATGATAATGATAGATGATAGAGATAGATAGATGATAGATGATAGATAGATAGATAGATAGATAGATACACCAATATATATATATTGGTACTGGGGATTGAGCCCAGGGGCATTCTAACTCTGTGCTATACCCACAGCCCTTTCTATTTTTATATTTTAAAAGGGGTCTTCCTTGGTTGCTGTAAGTCTCGCTAAATTGCTGAGGCTGGTCTCAAACCTGCAATCCTTCTGAATCAGCCTCCCAAGTATTGGGATTCCAGGCATGCACCACCATGCCTGGCTCAGACCAAAATCTTTTAAATCAGACTGCATTTGCAGTTACTGGTTGAGGACCAGAGTTGATAAGCACTGCCTTAGAATATTTCCTGGTTCATATTCACCTGCTCTGTAAATATGAACTATCATATTGTCAATAATACCTACTCTGTCTATCAAAATATAAATATTTGATAATATTATTTGCCTCAGAACTAACATTTGATAGAAACTCAAATAATTACCAATGAAATTTGAGTTCTTGATATCTCTGCATGATTCCCTTCTCCTGCACACCTGTCCCCCAAACAGAGCTACTATCACAAATTTGGTGGGTACACTTCCCTGTCAAAGTTTCAATGTCAGGATTGATTTATTCATCCAGAAACAATTTTCCTAAAAAGACTTCCCTAAACATACTTAAATCTCATCTAACTAGCACAAAGCACAACACTTATTGCCCCCAAAATGAACCACTTGACATCAACAAATGCTTAGAGACTGCTCTGGGAAGCACATACATCTATTTCTAAGGCTTTCAGTGATGTGCAGCATGACCTGAGAGAGGGGCATCATTCGACCTGTAAGATTAGTAAGATGAAAATCCTCCCAATATCCACGTGCCTCTCTCCATTTCACGCAAATGAGCATTGCTATATAATATGTAGGTGGAAGGCAGTCCCTAGACCTCCACTATTGATGCATGTTCAGTATTACTATTAACCACTTACATATATTACCCCAACAAAAACTCAGGCTTTGTCATGTATAATCCACTCTTTCTTCATATTAACCATCAAAAGTATCCCTGAGACCCATCTAGTCATATGATAACTAATTAAGACAGTGTATGCTGCATTGGGAATATGATTTCCATTTGACTCCAGTGAAAGAGAAAATAGACCGCAAGGGAAATGAGTCAATCCACGTCTCAGTCCTGCACATTGACCTGTTAATTATGCAGAATATGTGTATCTTTCTGGACCTCTCATTGTTCTTACTACTTCCTGGAAATAGGGAACATAATGCCCATCATCAAACAAAATTTGGAACCTAATCATTATGCAATAGATTTAAAAATAATAAAAAATTCACTCATTTTGGAAACAGTGGGTCTACTCAGAAATACAATTGTCAGAGGACTCTGGAGCCTTAGAACGATGCGTCTTTGTTCAGTGATAAGGTTTGTCTGTCTCCCATTCCTTCTCTTCTGTGTATGTGATGCTCACGAAAACCTCTGCCATGGTCTTTGAATGACTGAATCTGGTAGGTGATGTTAAACGGAAGTGTAGGGCCCATGTATCCATGACATCGACACAAGAAAGGGGTTTTCAATCTTGTCCTGAAAAGGATGTAGGGAAAGACGGGAAAACACTGAGTGTGTTGAGGCCACACTGAGTGAGGCCAGGATTTATAAACAAACAAACCAAGAGGGTCAATCAGTTGGTAAACAAAGCTAGAATCTATTAAATATTTAACACATATTTTTAAAAATTAGCTGTGATTTAGCACATTGGTGTCTTCCCATCTGGCTACCCAAAGTGTCATGTTTGTTCTGAGGAGGAGGAAACAACCTTTCTGAGGAGCCTTCCTGCATCCAATGTCCACCCCTTACTTACTGGTTTGTTCTGCGTCTCTGCAGGGTCATGGCCGAGGTGCAGATCTAACGCCCTTCCCTTTCCTGGTGCTCAGTGAGCACCTGCTCCTTCCCCAGGACTGAGGTCAGAGCAGACTCAGAGAGGAGCTTCCTGACACAGACAGCAGGAGAAGGGAGGCACAGGCAGGGGTTACTGGACCAGAGACACTGAGCTGAAAGGCTGCGGGCACAGGCTGATTACTGACTATTATATGACCTTGGAGGCACAAAGCTCCTCATTAGCCAAATTGGTCCACTTCCCCATCTCTAAGGACTTTCTAACACTAATGAAGGAAGAAGAGAGGAAAATGAATGTCCACAAGTATTTCTGGCTCTTCCTTTAATGAATGGGAGGTTCAGGCAGAGTGTTCATTTCTTTTTTTAAATATATTTTGCTTTTTCTTTCCATTTTTATTATCATAAAATTGAAATTTCAACCAGGCATGGTGGTATATGTCTGTAATCCCAGTACTTGGGAGGCTGAGATAGGAGGTTTACAGGTTCAAGACCAGCCTCAGAAACTTAGCGAGGCCCTCTGCAACTTAGTTAGACCCTGTTTCCAAATTAAAGAATAAAATAGGGCTAGGGGTGTAGTTTAGAGGTAGAAGTGCCTGGGTTCAATTCCCCAGTAAAACAAAAATAATTAAATTTCAAAACATTTGCATTTTTCACCACTGTCCAGTGAACAGCTAAGTGACCTTAATTACATTCACATTGTCCTTTGGCTGACCCAATCATTCATCTCTAGAAAATTTCTTATCTTCCCAAACTGAGATAGGAAGATAAAAAAAAAAAAACTCTCCATCCCTCCCTCCCCAGCACTGGCTATCACTGTTCCCCCAATGAACCATGATGAGATACTGAAGGCATTAAACTACAAAAAAGATGTCACCAAGGAGGCAGGATCCACAGGACCTCATGTTTAATATAGCAGCACTTTGAACCTGCATCTGACTTTGCGTGTCCTTTTGAGATTTCGAGGACGGATGACAAGAACGCAGGAAGAAGCGACAGCTGCAAAGACATCTTGGAGGGGGAGACCGGCCCTGTATGGTCACGTGGATGCTCTTCCTGTGACCTCTGCCATGTGTCCTGCAGTGCATGCAGTTGGTGCCGGCCAGTGCTGTGCCCGTGATTTACCAAGAACACTGAGCAGGGGGTCTCCTCCCAGAGGGACAGAAGTAGAACGGCTGCTTCTGCATCTCCCTTATATTTTAAGGATCCATCTGCATTACATTTTCACTACTAATTATGATGAAATATATAAGTACAATGACCATTTTCACCTTTCTATGTTCACAATTCCATGACATTAATTACATTCATATTTTTGTCTAGCAGTCAACACTATGTTTCCTCCTCTAAAATTGCCAATTTCTACCCACTTTACAATCTTCCCATTCCTTCTACTCTAAACCCTGACTACCTCCACCCTAGGATGAAATAGTATAAAGAATTAAAGACATCAAATTACAAAATCATGTGGCCCAAAAGGCATGATCAAGATGTCTAGATTTTACTACTGCTACACTTTCCAAACTACATTCTAAATGGAGGCTACTGGTCCTGAGGTTAGACTGTCCCGCTGAGGAGTCTCCTCAGGGCCCTTTTAATGTCCTTGTTCCTCAGGCTGTAGATGAAGGGGTTCAGCATGGGGGTGACCACTGTGTACATCACTGAGGTCACCACACTGTTTCTGGGAGAATGGGAGACAGCTGAGCCAAGGTACGCTCCAGAGGCTGTTCCAAAAAACAAGCAAACAACCGCCAGGTGAGACCCACAGGTGGAGAAGGCTTTGTACTTCCCACCTGAGGATGGAAGGCTGAGAATGGAGGAAAATATTTTATAGTAAGAGAAGAGGATCCCTGAGATGGGAATTAACCCAGAGATGGCAGCAACCAAATACATGACTAAGTTTTTGGTAAAAGCATGAGAAGAGGCAAGATGAAGGAGTTGAGAAGGGTCACAGAAGAAATTAGCAATTTCCACGTTCTTGAAGAAGGGATATTGTAAGGCAATCAAAGTGTGTGACAGAGAGTCCAAAAGGCTAACTAACAAAGACAGCAAAAGTAAGAAGCCACAGAGGCGAGGGTTCATGATGACTATGTAGTGCAGGGGGTGACAGATGGCTACAAATCGGTCATAGGCCATCACCGTCAGAAGCATGTCATCCATGCATCCAAAAAAGATAAAAAGAGACATCTGCGTCAGGCAGCCCGCATAGGAGATGACTCTGCTGTGAGTTAGGAGGTCCATGATCATCTTTGGGACCGTGGTGGAGATGAAACCGATGTCTGCCAAGGACAGATTGGAGAGGAAGAAGTACATGGGGGTGTGGAGGTGGGAGTCAGAGCTGACGGCCAGGATGATGAGCAGGTTCCCCAGCACTGTGACCAGGTACATGGACAGGAAGAGTCCAAAGAGGACGGGCTGCAGTTCTGGATCTTCTGAGAGTCCCAGGAGATGGAATTCTGGCACATGTGTTAGATTCTTTTCTTCTGCATTTCGTGGACACCTTCCATTAAAAAAAAGGGTTAGAATGAGGAATCAGAAAAAATGGGCTCCTGCTGCAAGTAATGTACTCACACTTTAGTCCATACACCTGCAACAATATTTGTCAGTGGTAACATATCTGATCTTCTCTGGACACTTGCACAAATGGGTTCTGTGTTATTTAATCCTCCTCTGCTCACATCCTTTAGTGACACTCAAATGAGCAATGTTAGAAGACCAAGAATATTCTGTATACCAACTTCCTGATCATAGCAAAATACAGCCCCCTTTTTAAGAAAAAGAAGAAATAAGAAATACCCTTCCCACTTAAGAAAAAAAATCATCATTAATGCAACATAAGAAGTTGTCAAATATAGCTTATTCTATTCTAAGACAATGAGATGCATTTGCTTCATTAAAATATTTATAAATACTGTATTAGAATTAAGATTATGTTATTAGAACACTAAATTAAAATTGATGATTCATAATCAGAAAACAAGGGTATGGCTGGGTATGGTGGCACACACCTATAACCCTAGTATTTGGGAGGCTGAGACAGGAGGATCACAAATTCAACAGCCTCAGCAACTTAGTGAGACCCTGTTTCAAAAATATAAAATAAAAAGGGCTAGAGGCATGGCTCAGAAGTAGAATGCCTCTGGGCTCAATCCCCAGTATCCTCCTTCAGAAAAGAAAAGAAAAACTGATGGAAAAGAAAATGTAGGTATGTGACAGTTATGTCCTAATAGGTTTTCATCATTCTTATGAGTTCTGATTAATCCTTTTTGTCAATATATGTGCTCACTCAGCTTTTGTTTGTTTTTAAAAAGTCAGTTAATATGTATCTCTAATGTCTGCCTTTGTTGAACTTCAAAGTTTGATATCATTTGGTTAAATGCAAAGAATCTGATGACACCAGTATAATCTTACTGATCATAAAAATGGCTGTCGTGGACACTACACCTTTTAATGGTTAATGAATTATCTAGTGTTAAGAAATTCTTTTGAAATTTTAAAACATTATTGGCAGTTTTCTTGTTCAACTGCTTGTTATCTTAGCAAGTTATCTAGAAGGTAGACAGTCACTCTTTGTTTTTTTCTCCCTGGATTCTGTGTTCTACAATGGCCTGCTAATACTGCTTGTTGTTTTTATAACTATAAATCTTTGATACTCTCTGTCTCAGCCTCCTAAGTACTGGGATTACAGGTGTGCACCACCACACCCAGTAAGCATATGAACTTCTTGGTAGCCATTTTCTATGGGACCTTCATGAACTGGATGAAAGTGCAGAAGGAAACATCATGTGTGTAGAAGCCACACCAATTATGCCCCAAATTGTAAACCAGGAAAGAGTCTCTTCAATAGTCAAAGCCTCAGACGAGTAAAGAAAGCGACCTAATTGAGGGAAATGGGAGGGGGGAAGAGGGAAACACCCTAATGCTCAGGATGTAAATACATAAATATATCAAAGTCAACTACTGTGCTGAGCTTGAGAAGGAGGGAAGGGGGAGGGAATGGGGGTGGGAATTGGGGGAGGGCTAATTGACCGATGTGTACATGTGTACTTCTACCACCCTGAAGCCCATCAAGATGTATAATTACAATGCACCAATAAAAAAAAATAGTTAAAGAGACTTTACTTTTGATGCCTCTTCTATGCCTAACAAGGTACAGGCTTGGGGCAATTAGAAATGAATTAGCTATTCCTCTTTAAATATATAGAATATACTTACATGAGGAGAAAAATGAAATATCCTGTCACAGAAATAGAAAGCATGTCATATCTGATCACAGTTGAATGATATAAGATTAAAGATATCATTATTGATAATATCATATTCATGTTTTCCTTTATTTTATATGTTCACCAGTTGTTAAGCACTTCAGGAGCACATGTTATCTGTTGAATCCTCTCTGACTGCAGTTGTCTCAGCTAGAAATGACCTCAGATGACAATGGCCACCCTCAGAGACAATGCCCAGAGGAGAAAATATTAAATTTTCAGTCTCTGGGTCTGATGTGCTAAATTTTTCATTGTTTCCCACTTACCAGAATTTTTAAAAAGAGATAAGGGAGTCTTAGCCACACATAGATTTGAGCACATTTGCAGGTGTTTCCAGTTTCCTTAGTAAGAATAAAACCAAGAGCTGACCACATGTGCCTTTTGAGATTCAGAGGGATGATGACAAGACAGCAGATGGATGGGGAGAGCAGCGAGGGGACTCTGGATGGGGGAGAGATGGAGCTGCCCTTCACGATCACACATCCACACCTTGTGGGATCTCTTCCTGAAATCTGAGACATTCTTCCTGCAGTGTATGCAGCAGGTGCCACTCAATGCTGAGCCCCGGGATCTACCAGGAACCCCAAAGAGAAGTGCACAGTGAGCCCCAGGGCTTCTTTTGGAGGGACAGGAAGTGAAATGGCTGTTTGGGTTTGCAAGGGAACGGTCTGCCAGGACTCTCCTAGCAGGATGGCTCATGTCTGAAATCAGACAGCATTGTTAAAACAGAGTTCACTCCTTCCTACCTAAAAACCTAGCACACATTACCAAAATAGGCTATATCCTTCCTGGTATGTAAAACCATAGCAATGTGGGAACTTAAAACTAGAGAAACACTCTGCGGATGACGTGAAACAAGCCGCATGGAACACAGAACCCAGCGCCCGGGTCTCAGGAGCACTCAGCAGTGAGTGGGATGTTCTGGTGACTGGCATCCCACTCCTCATCCTCACAGTCCCCTTCTTAAGACTTTGGAGAGCGAACAAGAAAGTGTGTTGGGACCCCCTTTCTCCCATCCATGGTGAGATGTCCATGGAAATTAGAACCAGTGTGTGAGGAAAGAAAGACTCTGAATGAGGTTTCTGGGACCCCCACCCACACCCCAGAACCAAGAGCATGAACCTCACCGTCCCCAGAGCTGATATTTTTTTCACATTGGCATCCTCTGCTCCGGCTACACACACTGCATCTTTGTTCTGATGGAGATGAAACAATGCTTCCCAAAGTCCCTCCGCCCTCCCCTCACTCAGCACTTACTGGGTAAAGCTGGGTCTCAGCTGGGTCATGACTAAGGGTTGAGTATTGATCATACTCCACTCCTCTGCCAAATCTCTACTGAAGGCTTGGTCTCTGTCCCCAGCATTGATGTGGAGACTATGAGATAGGAGCTTCCTAATGAGACGACCCTGGGAGGAGGAGACACAGGTGTGTAGCCCACTGGAGCAGAACCATCCAGCTGAAGGGTTGCAGACTCAAGCTGGTTACTGACTATTATATGACCTTAGAGGCCCCATGCACAGAGCTCCTAATTAGCCAAATTGGCTCATGTCCTCCAAGCCTCTAAGGACTTACGAATAATAGTGGAGGGCAAAGAAGAGGAGAAAATGAGTATCCCCTAAAGGTTAAAGTCTCTCCTTCTACTCAGCCAGAAGCTTATGTACAATATTCACATATTTATTAACACATATTAATGTTGATAAAATAGGATTACATTAACATGTATTAATAAAGAAATAATCACATTATTATAATATGGGATTATTAGAGATGACAAATGGGATTCCATATGTTGAGGACTTCAGCACATTTAGGAACATTCCAAAGCTCAGGTATCAAAGCTCTTATGCCTAATTCATGGATTTCCCATCCATCCTCCCAGATGCATGGATTGCATTCTCTCTCACTGCAGGACCTGAATGCAACTGGGGTTCATTGTTCTGCTAGCTCACAAAGTGATTTAACTGAGAAAAATACAAACGAGAAAAGGACAGTAGCAGGGTGTCTCAGGCCTTTAATCCCAGAACTTGGAAGGCTGAGACAGGAGAATCACAGGTTCAAGGCCAGCATGTGGTAAATTAGCATGACCCTGTTTCAAAATTAAAACAATACTATGGCAACACATGAAGATATCATACCAATTTTACTAGCATGTACAGGGAGGGAGAGGCGGGTGGGATATGCAAGGAAACACAGCAAGAATTGTCTGCATGTATGTTTGTATGACATTAAACTTCACTATGGTGTATAATTACAATGCAATAATAAAATAAAACTGGGCATAGTGGTGCAAGCCTGTAATCCAGGTACTTGGAAGGCTGAGACAGGAGGATTGCAGGTTCGAGGCCAGCCTCCGCAGCTTAGCGAGACCCTGTTTCAAAGATAAAAAATTGAAATAGGGGGTGTAGCACAGAAGTACGGTGATCTTGCGTTCCAACCCCAGTACCAAGGAAGGAAGGAAGGACTGAATGGCAGTATAGCACAGAGGTAGAACACCTCTGGGTTCTATCACTAGTACCACGGAGGAGGAGGAGGAGGAGAGGGGGAAAGTACAGGAAATAGTATAAGCACACCTGGATAATTTCATCATCTATAAAATGATGATTAGTTATTGTCTACATTAATATCAGTTACAAGAAGGTGTTTTTAAAAAAATCCTTTGAACAAGGTAGACTGGGAATTCTTGGTCAAAGTTCTCCTTAGAGTGATGAGAGGGAAATGACTGGGTTGGTGTTCAAGGGCACAGTTGAGCAGATTCTCCTGGTCTGAGGCCTGGCATCTCATAATCACACAATCCCATTCAAGCATGGCTTCACCCTTTCCTACCTCCCTGTCTGGTGAGAGTTACATAAAAAGAATGCGCTTCTTCAGTTTTGGAAAATGGTGATGCTGTGGACATTTATAACTAGAACAAGAAGATGCACAGGAAATGAGACACGGGACGCAGAGCACGGTGCTCAGGGGCTGGTGCTTCTTGGGAGCCCTCTCTGTCAGTCCATGGTGTGACGGGACTGCCGTCCTTCTCCTCATCCTAATCCTTCTGGAGTTCTTAGGAAATGGCCTAGGAGGACTCGTTATTGTGGTGGACAGTGCTATGGGATGTAGAACCGGTGTAGGTGGAGAGCGAATCTTGAATAATATTTCTGATAACCTCACCCCTTAACAAGAACACAAAGGTGACCCTCCTCATAGCTGAAGCGTTGCATATTAGTGTGCAGATGGGTCTGGCCCTCTAAGCTGGCCTGCGTGTCCTCGTGATGAGGAAGAGTGCTCCCTCCAGGAATCCATCTCTCATGAATAGGCTCCCTCTGCACTTACTGGTTTATGATGCTTGTCTGCTGGGTCATGAACAAGGAGAGCAGAAATGAAGCCCCCAAGGAAACACTTCCATTGATACCATGCACATATATGAAATTATCCACGCCAATCTCAATATCATGTATGAGGACGAGGAGGGAGTGGGGTGGGAGGTAGGGAGATGCCCACATACATGCTGTGTGCATATATGTCCCTATCACTATGAACTTCCTTATGACATGAGATTACGATGCACTAATACAAATATATTGTTTTTAAAAAGAATACAGCAAGAAGGCAGCTGAATGCAAACCAGGAAGAGGACCCTCACCAACTAAAAACATAAGAAAAGAAAAGAAGTGAAAACTCTCCCAGGTGCGGACCCAGTGAAGGCTCAGACTCCGCCCTCAGGATGCATCTGAATCCAGTGTTGCAGAGGAGCTTCCTGACGCAGACAGCCTTATGAGACAGACACAGAAATCAGTGGACTGGAGTCGTCAGCTAAAGGGCTGCAGGCACAGGCTGAGTGTTGACAACCACAGGACTTCGGAGGCTCAATGCACAGAGCTCAAAATCAGTCAAACTAGTCCAGCCTGTCACGACACCAAGGGCTTCCCCATATTATGGTGGAAGAAAAGACAAAAACAAATGTCACAAATATTTTTAGCTCTTTCTCTCTGAACAAAAAAGCTCATCTGTACTGTTCATTGCTCTTTTCTGCTTTTATTTATTTTTATTATACTTTTATTGGTGCACTGTAATTACACTTCATAGTGAGGTTCAAAGTAATGCAGACATCCATGCGTACAACACTTGGTGAGTTCCCTCCAGATCCCACCCCACACCCCCGACCCTCAACCCAGACATGTTGGTGAGATTGATAGTGACCCCTTCATATATGAACACAGCAGTGTTTAAACTCTTTCCCTCATCACGCCTCCATCCCCCTCCCACCTCCCCGCCCCAATCCCCTTCCTTCTCTGACGGGTTTCTCTCCTCCTTTATCTGAGGTATCTTTTGCCCCCTATTTTTTCTCAAGCTTCCACGTAAGAGAGAAAATATATGACCTGTGACTTTCTGGCCACTTCTTTTATTTCTCTTATTAAAGCCTCATTCATTTTTAATTCCACTTTTATTAAGATATATTTAAATTACAGAAGGTTATAATTCTCTCCATTTTCAATGGCACTGATCACATTAATCACACAAGCTCACGGGCATTGATCACACTGACATTGTTGTGAAACTACAACCTTCATTCACCTTCAAAAACATTTCACCTTTCCAAAGGAAATTTTGTTCCCAATTTTGGAAAATTCCCCGAACTCCCCTTCACAACACTGGCTCCAGCCATTCTACTATGAAGCATGGTGAGAAATAGAAGCATCGGTGTTACTGAGGCGGCAGGATCGACAGGACTACACGTTCAGCCCTGCTGTATTTATTAACATGCACTGCAGCAGGTGCCAATGTTTCTGAGGTTAGACAGTCCTGCTGTGGAGCCTCCTCAGGGCACTTTTAATGTCCTTGTTCCTCAGGCTGTAGATGAAGGGATTCAGCATGGGGGTGACCACTGTGTACATCACAGAGGCCACCGCACCCTTTCTGGGAGAATGGGAGACAGCTGATCCAAGGTACGCTCCACAGCCTGTTCCATAAAACATGCAAACAACCGCCAGGTGAGACCCACAGGTGGAGAAGGCTTTGTACTTCCCACCTGAGGATGGGACTCTCAGAATAGAGGAAATAATTTTATAGTAAGAGAAGATAATCCCTGAGATAGGAAGAATACCATATATGGCACTAAGAAAGTACTTAAAAATATTATTAGAGAAGGTGTCAGGACAGGTAAGATTAAGGAGCTGAGAAGGGTCACAGAAGAAATTAGCAATTTCCACATCCTTGAAGTTTGAAAATTATAAGACAATCAAATTGTGCACCAGAGAGTCCAAAAAGCTAGCCAAAAAAGACCCCAAAACTAAGAAGCCACACAGTCGAGGGTTCATCATGACCAGGTAATGCAGAGGGTGACAGATGGCCACGTACCTGTCATAGGCCATCACAGTCAGAAGCATATCTTCCATACCTATAAAAATGGCATAAACAGACATCTGTGTCAGGCAACCTCCATAGGAGATGACTCTGCTGTGAGTTTGGATGTTCATGATCATTTTGGGGACTGTGGTGGAGATGAAACAGATGTCATTCAGGGACAGGTTGCAGAGAAAGAAGTACATGGGGGTGTGGAGGTGGGAGTCAGAGCTGACGGCCAGGACGATGAGCACGTTCCCCAGCACCGTGACCAGGTACATGGACAGGAAGAGTCCAGAGAGCACGGGCTGCAGTTCAGGATCTTCTGAGAGGCTCATGAGATGGAATTCAGAGACTTGAGTCAGATTTTGTGATTCAATGCTGCTTGGACACCTTTTGAAAAAGAAAAGAAGGTGAGAAAAGGAAATACATAAATGCACACTGGCACTCTTGAACTTCAGTGTTCACGATCAAAGTATTGACACTTGTGATCCACACACCTTCAACAATCGTTCTCAGTACTGAAAACCAGTCTTCGTGAGTTATTCATTATTGCTTCATATTATCCACCCCTTCTTTCCCAACCAAACATTGAACTGAACTATCTCAGAAATCCAAAGAAGTAGAGAGGAGAAGACAATGATCCCAATGAAATACAGTCGAGTCTTAGCCGGGCGTGGTGGCGCACGCTTGTAATCCCAGTACTTGGGAGGCGGAGACCGGGGGATCCAGGTTCGCGGCCAGCCTCAGCTACTTAGTGAGGCCCTCCACAACTTCGTGAAACCCGGTTTCAAAATAAAGCATAAAAAATAGGGCCAGGGGGTGTAGCTCGGAGGTAGAATGCCCCTGGGTTCCATCCTTGGCACCGCAAAAAAAAAAAGAAATATAGTCGAGTCTTATAGGGAAAAAAATAGAGAATAAGTAATAGCCTTCCTTATTAAGAAAATGTGTAATAATAAAAGGAAATCAAAAAGAAATCGAATACACCTTACTTTGTTCTAAAATCCTGGAACTAATTTATTGGTCTTAGAAAATTCCAAACACAGTGTAAAGGCTGCAGTCTCTGACAACTAAATTATGTTTGGTGGTTCACAATGAGAAGACATGCTTACATGCCATGTATCTTGTGGGAGTTTTATCATTTTTTTAGTTTTCTCATTTCCTCCCTTGGTGGATTACAGTTTATCCTATAAAAATGATATAAGGTAAAAGAAGTATTCTTGTCTTTGGTGGACTTCAAATTTTATTAAATATGGTTAAATGCACATAATCAATGGTATCACTGGCAAAAAATATAAAATTATTGTACACTATCCCTGAAAATGATTGAAAAACAATAAGCAATAAGAAACACCTTGAGTAGGTAAATTTATCCAGGGTTATTTCATATCCACTCTTAAAACATCAGTAAAATATCTGATATATAAGGAAGTCCTTCACTGTTGTTGTTGTTTTTTTTTCTTGCTGCTGGGGATTGAACCCAGGGGCACTGTACCTCCAAGCTACATTCCCAGCTCTTTGTATTTTTTTATTTTGGTTTTGTTTTGTTTTGTTTTGTTTTGCGGTACCGGGGATTGAACCCAGGGGCATTCTACCTCCGAGCTACACCCCCAGCCCTATTTTCTTATACTTTATTTTGAAACCAGGTCTCACAAAGTTGCGGAGGCCTCACTAAGTAGCTGAGGCTGGCCGCGAACCCGGATCCTCTAGTCTCCACCTCCCAAGTACTGGGATTACAAGCGTGTGCCACCACGCCCGGCATATTTTTTTGTTTTGAAACAAGGTCTCCCAGAGTTGCCGAGGGCCATCCTACCTTACTGGGGCTCTCCTCAAGCCTGTGATCCTTCAGTCTCAGCCTCCCAGGACCTGGGATTACAGGCATGCAGGACCACACCAGGCTCACTACTTTTCTCTCGCTTGATTCTGTGGTCTACTGTGGCCTACTAAGACTGCTTCGTTGTTTTTCTGATGTTAACCCATCAAAAATACATCTTAGGACTTTAGCACCAAAGGAAGCCCCAAAGTTCAGGTCATAGTCCCAACCCTTTTTTTTTATGTTCATTTATTGGTGCATTATAATTATACATTATGATACATGTCAGGGTATCAACATCATACATGCACACATTGCCCAACCCTTTTTAATTCTACTTAGTAGATTTTCAGATCAAACATTGTAGATACAGGGATTTCAGTTCTCACTCAGCTACATGAAGGAAACTCTGGCTCGTGATTTCCCAAGTGGGATTGAACTGGAAAACAACACAAAGGAGAACAAGACAGGAAGTTTTCTAGAACTTCTGGCAACTTCCTTATCCATGGATTGGTGGAAATAATTACCTCTTTCATCTGGGTGTTGCAAGAAAGATTTTTTTTATTGCATATGAGCAATTCTGTCTCACTGATTAGCACATTCACCTGTGGACACTTCAGCACACCCTGATGTCCTGACTTCTGACCAAGACCAGTTTATTCAGCATTTCTGCACGAGAAGTTCTTGGTGGTGCTTTCTTAAGCCAGAGTTCAGAACCAGTGCCTTGGGATAGTTCCTGGCACTCACGATATTTCCTGGTGCTCAAAGAATATTCACGTTATTATTGTCAATAATACCCACTACAAAATATTAAAATATGTGCATTCGACCCTTCCTTCATTTGCTAGAGATCTGAGTCATTATCTATGAAAATCGAGGTCTTGACATCTCCTCGTAAATCCGTTCTCCTGCACACCTGTCCTCCAAACACAGTTACTATCACGAGTGCCATGGGCATGATTTCCTGTCAACGTTTCCATATCAGTATTAATTTATGTCTCCATAAGCAGTTTTCCTTAAAAATAACTTACCTAAAAAGTACCTAAAACTCATCTAAGTTATACACAGCACAATACCTACTTCCTCTGAGATGTGCTAGTTCACATCTGCATATGGTTTTAAGTCTCTGTGAATGAAATCCATCTACTTCAAAGCCTTAAGCAGATGCACAGAGGACAGCAAGGAAGACAGATGTCCACTGGAGGAAGGACATCATTTAACCTGTACGTTTTTCAATTATGACAAAATCATTTAAAAATACTTGTGCCTCTCTCCATATCACAAAAATGAAAATTTCTATACAATCTGCTGGCAGGGAAGAGGTACTTGATTTCCAACAAATAATGCACATATAATTTTTCTATTAAACACCTACATCTATGTCCCAGTTTAAAAAAAATAGTCATCACCCTCTAATACGTATCATCAAAATACCACAGGTGTATATCTAGCAAATTCTGTCCCTTCCAGTTCCAAGCACAGGAATGAAATCACGCCCTGACTCCTGTCTCCTTTTGAGATGGAGTTGGCTGACACAAGCATGGGGAGCATGTGGTCAGCTGCATAGATATCTGGAGTTGGGGCAAGAGAGACGGTCCTGAATCACCCCTGCCTCCGCTCCCTGTGATCTTTGCCCAGAATCAATGGCATTCTTCCCACAGTGGATGTAGCAAATACCACCCAATGCTCTGCCCTGGGGTCACCAGGATCCCCCAAGCACAGGACAGTGATCCAGGGGTGTCTGTCTAGAGTGACAGGGAAGTAAGAGGACTGGCTGGCTGTTTAAAGGGACACCCTGCCAGGATTCTCTGGGAGTGACACCCTGGGTCTATATCAGACAGCCCAATGCAAACAGGGCTTCCCTCTTTTCTACCTAAAAAACTAGTGCAATTTATATAATACAATGCACTTTTTCATTTTATGTGAAATAATAATGAAGTTGGCATTTATAACTAGAGTTAGGTAGTGCACACAAGTGAAACAAGTAACACAGGACACATGGCTCAGCCCCTGGCACTGGGAATCCACATCGTTCAAGATGCCATGCCCCTGCCTGTCCCCCATCCTCCTCATCAGCACCACCATCATCTCAACATTTGGATGACTGAGAAAATGTGCAGAGAGTCTCACTAAATTGCTGAGGCTGGCTTCCAACCTGCAATCTTCCTGTCCCAGCCTCCTAAGTACTAGGATTACAGGAGTGCACCACCACACTGACTACAATAAACTTTTTTTTTGTACTGTGATTGAACCCAGGGATATTCCACCTCTGAGCCACACCCCCAGCCCTATTTTATTCTTTAATTTTTGAGACAGAGTCTCATTAAGTTGTGGAGGGCCTATGTTGCTGAGCCTGACCACAAACCTGTGATTCTCCTGTCTCAGTCTCTAAAGTACTAGGATTAGAGATGTGCACCAAAACACCTGACTACAGAACACTGTAGGAGAACTGGACTTAGCTGTTGTGGATGAGACTTCTATGGGAAGTAGAACCAGCATGGGTGGGAAGCAAACTTTAAAAAAATTTTCTGATAAACAAATCAAGCAAAACCATAAACTTCACAATACCCACAGCTGAAACTACCTATTTGCATCCTCCCATCCAGCCCCCAAACTGTGATGTCTGTCCTCAGGATGAGGAAACAATTCTTCCAACAATATTATCCCACATCCAGGAGCTTCCTCTGCACTTACTGGGTTATACTGACTCCCTGCTGGGTTAGAACAGAGAAGTGCAGATTCCAAGACCCACCCATGCCTGCTGCACAATAAAGGCCCAGGCTCTGTCTGAAGGATTCTGATGGATGTGGTGTCAGATAGAAGGGTCCTGAGGCAGATGACCTCAGGAGGAGACACAGCGACGAAGCTTCAGGAGGAGACACAGCTACGAAGCTCACTGGACCAGAAGCATCAACTGCAGGGCTGCAGCCCAGGCTGATTGTTGATGATTATATGGCCTTGGAAGCCCAATGCCCAGAGCTCATAATTAGCCAAGTCAGTCCATGCTCCCCCAGTCTCTAAGGAATTCCTAACATTAGTGTAGGAAGAAGAATAGGAGAAAATGAATGTCCACAAAAGTCTTGGACCCCCCTCTACATAGAAGGAAGCTCATATGCACTATTCACTTCTTTCACATCTATATCCTTTTCAAGATTCATTGGCTTTCCAGCTTCATTTTTATTGGAATAAAATATAAATAAAGATTTCCCTTTTTCGCATATTGAAAGCTCACTTTGTTGACAGCAATTCCATCCACACTGTTGTGTGACAGTCAGCAACATCCATCTCCAGAAATCATTCATCTGCCCGAACCTTTTTTTTTTCTTGGTACTGGGAATTGAACCCAGAGACATTTCTACCTCTCAACTACACCCTCAGTCCTTTTTCTTTTCTATTTTTAAACAGGATCTGGCTAAATTGCTGAGGGAGGACTTCATTAAATTGCTGAGGCTGACCTCCAACCAGTGATCCTCCTGTCTTAGCCTCCCAAGTACTGGAATTATAGGCATGCAACACCACACCGGACTCAACTGAGTTTAAATACCCAAATTTAAACTTTGTACCCATATCAACAACTTTCTATTCCTCCCGTCCCACAGCCACAGTGACACCCATTCTACTGTGAAACATGATGAGGAAGTAAGGCCATCAAATAAAAGACCGTGATTGAAGGGCAGCATTTCAAGGACGAGGTGTCAGTTTTGCAGCAGTTTCTGACCTCGCTCCACCTGTGTGCCTCAGCTCCTGAGATTAGACTCTTCTACTGTGGCCCCTCCTCAGGACATGTCCAGAACTTTCTTTTTCTCTCCATTTTGCACAAATGAATATTTCCAAATAATATGAGGTGGATGGAAGTTGCTTGATTTCCATAATTCATGAATGTTCAATACTAACTTTAATCACCTACATTTAATACCCTGATATAGGTACTATATCCACTTTTTCCTTCCTTTTTTTCACTTGTTTCTTTTCTTTTTTTTTTTTTTTTTTGCTGCTGAGGATTGAACCCAGAGCCTCAGACATGCGAGCTCATGCCTCTTCCTTGACCTACACGAGCAACTCTTTTTTTTTTTTGAGACATGGTCTCTCTAAGCTTCCCAGGTTGGCCTCGAACCTGCAATCCTGCTGCTTCAGCCTCCAATGTACCTGGGATTATGAATGTGTGCCACCATATACCCAGATGATCCACCTTCCATAACATATATCCTTGAAATACGCCTAAGGCCATCTAGTAATTATCCTACCAAGATAACTAATCAAGAAAGTTTACGATATATTGAGAATATTATATAACTTTCCTCCAATAAAAGAGACAATGCCCTGTGAGTGCAGTTAGTAGGTCCACATTGATATCCTGTGTCATGACCTGCAACATATACGAACAGTTGCGTATCTATTGACCTCTCAGAGCTCATACTACACAAAAGAAACAGGAGCCTGGGTGTGGTGGCGCACGCTTGTAATCCCAGTACTTGGGAGGCTGAAACAGGAGGATCGCAGGTTCGCGGCCAGCCTCAGCTACTTAGTGAGGCCCTCCGCAACTTACTGAGACTCTGTTTCAAAATAAAGAATAAAAAAATAGGGCTGAGGGTGTAGCCCAGAGGTAGAATGCCCCTGGGTTCCATCCCCAGTGCCACAGTAAAAAGAAATAGGAGGTAAAATGCTCGTCATGACACCATGTGTGGTGGGTAAGCAAAGCTTAAAAATGAAAAAATATTTTGACAATAGGGTTTTCTATTTAATGAAGAATTAAGAAACTAGTGAGTCCACTGATAAATTCACTTGTCAAAGGATACTAGCGCTTCAGTGACATAGGAGTTAAAATGTAGCCGGGCGTGGTGGCACACGCTTGTAATCCCAGTACTTTGGAAGGCGGAGACCGGAAGATCCAGGTTCGCGGCCAGCCTCAGCTCTCTCTCTCTCTCCCTGTCTTTCTCTCTCTCTCTCTCTCTCTCTCTCTACCTAGTGAGGCCCTCTGCAACTTCGTGAGACCCGGTTTCAAAATAAAGTATAAAAAAATAGGGCCGGGGGTGTAGCACCGAGGTAGAACGCCCCTGGGTTCAATCCCCGGTACCGCAAAAAAAAAAAAAAAGGAGTTAAAATGTCTCAGCTAAAACAATGAGGTTCTCCTGTCCTTTCTCTGTATCTCCTTTACTTTTTGAATGTTTCCCAACCCTCAGCGCATTGTAAGCAGACGTCCTCGGTCTTCCCTGCAGACACATCTCAGGTTCATTTTTACTCCTTTCAGTTTCCAGAGTAGTATTGACATCACGTCCTGAGTACATGTCCCCTCTTGAGATTCAGGGCTGATTACAAGGATGACAACATATGACCCTTGATTTTCTGGCCACTGCTTTTATTTCTCTTATTAAAACCTCATTCATTTGCAATTCCACTTTTATTATGACAAATGTAAATTACAAAAAGTTATGATTGTCACCATTTTCGATGGCATTGATCACATTACTCACACAAGCTCGGGGGTATTGATAACGTTGACATTGTTGTGAAATTACAGTCATCATTCATCTCCAAAAGCCTCTCACCTTTCCAAAGTAAATTTTATTCCCATTTGGAAAATTCCCCAAACTCCCCTTCGCAACAATGGCTCCAGCCATTGTACTGAGAAACATGGTGAGAAAATAGAAACATCAGTGTTACTGAGGAGGCAGGATCGACAGGAGAAAATGTTCAGCACTTCTGCATTGATTACCATGCACTGCAGCAGGTACCACTGTTTCTGAGGTTAGACTGCCCTGCTGTGGAGTCTCCTCAGGGCCCTTTTAATGTCCCTGTTCCTCAAGCTGTAGATGAAGGGATTCAGCATGGGGGTGACCATTGTATACATCACAGAGGCCACCGCACCCTTTCTGGGAGAATGAGAGACAACTGACCCAAGGTAAGCTACACAGGATGTTCCATAAAACATGCAAACGACTGCCAGGTGAGACCCACAGGTGAAGAAGGCTTTGTACTTCCCGCCTGACGATGGGACTCTCAGAATGGAGGAAATTATTTTATAGTAAGAGAAGAGGGTCCCTGAGATAAGAAAAATACCATATATGGCACTAAGAAAGTACTGGACAATATTAGTAGAGAAGGTGTCAGGACAGGTAAGATTAAGGAGCTGAGAAGGGTCACAGAAGAAATTAGCAATTTCCACATCCTTGAAGCTGGTAAATTGTAAGACCATCAAATCGTGCACCAGAGAATCCAAAACACTAGCCAAAAAAGACGCCAAAACTAAGAAGCCACACAGTCGAGGGTTCATCATGACCAGGTAATGCAGAGGGTGACAGATGGCCACGTACCTGTCATAGGCCATCACAGTCAGAACCATATATTCCATACATCCAAAAATGATAAAAACAGACATCTGTGTCAGGCAACCCTCATAGGAGATGACTCTGTTGTGAGTTTGGATGTTCATGATCATTTTGGGGACTGTGGTAGAGATGAAACCAATGTCCGCCAAGGACAGGTTGCAGAGAAAGAAGTACATGGGGGTGTGGAGGCGGGAGTCAGAGCTGACAGCCAGGATGATGAGCAGGTTCCCCAGCACCGTGACCAGGTACATGGACAGGAAGAGTCCAGAGAGCACGGACTGCAGTTCCGGATCCTCTGAGAGGCTCATGAGATGGAATTCACACACGGGTGTCAAATTTTGTGGTTCTATGTTGCATGGACATCTTAAAAAAAAAAAGGAGGGTGGTTAGGAAAAGGGAACTACATAAATGGACAGCCAGCACATTTGAATTCAAGTTTTCACAAGTACAGTATTCATACTTGAAGCCCATAACCTTCAACAATGATTCTCAGTAGTGAAAAGCTCAGTCTTCTTAGACTCTTGGGTTATTGTTTTCTGGATTATTCAGCCGTTCACTCTGCGTCAACTTGAAAGACATTGAACTGAACAATATTGGAAGTCCAAGAGAAAACAGGCAGGAAGCCCATGATCACAATAAAACACAGCCTACACTCTAGGAAAAATAGAGACGACATAATAGCCTTCCTCATTAAGAAAAAAATCATTCTCCAAAGGGACTGAATTCAGAATATTATAAGTGATACACGTATATCCATGTTTATAGCAGCACAATTCACAATAGCCAAATCAGAGAACCAGCCTAGGTGTCCATCAACAGATGCATGATCACCAATTTATAAGCTAAACACACAGTGGAATTCTATTCAGCAATGAAGAGAACAAAATTAGGTCACTTGCAGGAAAATGGATGGACCTCGAGAACATTATGTTAAGATTAGTCAGTCACAGAAAGTGAAGGGTCATATGTTTTCTATCATATGCAGGAGTAGGGTCCACTGGAGGGGGTCTAGGGGAGGGAGATGGTGATGGGGAGGGATAATTAATGAAGGAAACACTTCTATTGACATTATGTACATATATGAAAATATCATGCCAATCTTAATATCATGTATGGGGAAAGGGGAGAGGTGGGGAGGAAAATGGGGGGTGACTCACTAAGTGCAGTGTGCATGTATGTCCCTGTCACCAAGAACTGCATTGTGATGTGAGACTATTATCATAAATGAAAGTATAATTTTAAAAGAATCATTCTAATAAAAGAAAATTAAGAACCAGTCCTATATGCCCTTTTTCATTCTAAGACCTAGAGGGACGTTTCTTTCACTTAAAATGTTTACAACACTGTGTAATGACTCCATTCTCTGACAAATAAATTAAGGTTGGTTTTGCACAATCAGAGGCATTCTTATGCAACAATTATCTCTCAGGGGTTTCATCATTCCCTGATTTTCTCATTTTTCTTCTTTGGGGATTTCAGTTTGTTCTTCAAATTTATATATAATAAAAGTACCCTTCGCTTTGGTTGACTTCAAATTTTTTAATTATTTTATTAAGGCATGGTAATTATACATCGTAGGGAGGTTCAATGTGATCAAAACATATGTGCACACAGCTCTTGTTGTATTTCTCTCCAAATCCCACCCTACTCCCCTCGTTCCTCCTCACACATGTTAGTGAAATCAGGAACAATATCTTCACCTATGGCCATAGTATTATTTGAACTATTTGTCTTCAAACTTTATTTTTTCAAACTTTTTGCCTTAGACTATTTAGAATATGCTCCATTAATATTACCTATTGTTATTGTCAATATTATCCATTACTTATATTAAATATAAACATTGGATAGTATTTTGTCAGAACAAACATTCAAGAGAGATCTAAATAATTACCTATGAAATCTGAGATCTTAGCCAAGCACAGTGGCCCACGCCTGTAATCCCAGTATTTGGAAGGCTGAGAAAGGAGGATCGCAGGTTCAAGACCAACCTCAGCAACTTAGCAAGACCCTCAGTAACTTAGCAAGACCCTGTTTCAAAATAAAAAATAAAATAGGACTGGGGGTAGAGCTTACAGGTTGAATTCCCTAGTACCACAGAAATAAATGGAATGTTGTACATGATATTAATTAAAAATAAAGGCTTATAAGTCCATCCAATGGATACAAACATGACATTTTTAACTTGTCTCTATTTCTATGCGATATTCCTGAAAGGGAAGCTCCAAGTGTGTCAAACAAAACTTGTTTTGTCCAAGTTTATAAATGAAATGAGTGACTGATTCAATTTCTAGCAGATTTGAAGGGTTTTTTCCCTTTTACACTCTTAAAGGTGCATTGCAATTATACATCCATCACCATGTACCCCAAACACTGAACAAACTGAAGTTTGCAAATTTGTGTTTAACTCCTGCTGGTGCTAAGCAAAGCATAGACTCTGGGAATCAGAAATAAATGGCACATTCTTCCCAAATATACACCTATAAGGTCAAAAATAAAATGTCTTGTACAGAAATAAGAAAATAGTAATTCAGGTCAATGGGTGCTTTATTTGAAAGTCATGAACATTAACCTTATAATTAATAACAATAATGACAATAATTTTATTTTCCATAATTTAGTACACATATCACTTATTAATCCCATAGGAAGCACCAAGTAACTCTTTAATACTTACATAGCATCCACTCAAATGGCATTGTTGACTATCATGAACACTAACAACTGGCCCCATGTCCCCCAAATAAGAAGCGGACCTGCAGCACTCAAAATTAAGTGGCTAGACTCTGAGTCTGACCCACGACACATCTCTATTTTTCCCAGCTGTCAGAGAGTTCTAAGCAAATGTCCACAGGTCTTAACCACAGCTGCGTCTCAGGTAGATGTTTAAACTCCCTCCATTTCCAAGCAGAGGAATGAAATCACGCCCTGGCTCCTGGCTCCTTTTGAGATGGAGTGGGCTGACACAAGCATGGGGAGCATGTGGTCAGCTGCATAGATATCTGGAGTTGGGGCAAGAGAGACGGAGTTGAATCACCCCTGCCTCCACTCCCTGTTATCTTTGCCCAGGATCGATGGCATCCTTCCCACAGTGGATGCATCTGGTACCACCCAATGCTCTGCCCTAGGGTCACCAGGGTCCCCCACAGCAGCAGGACAGTGAGCCAGGGGTGTCTTTCTAGAGTGACAGGGAAGTGAGAGGACCAGCTGGCTGCTTAAAGGGACACCCTGCCAGGATTCTCTGGTAGTGGTAGTGACACCCTGGGTCTGATACACTGGGTGTATGTCAGACAGCCCAATGCAAACAGGGCTTCCCTCTTTTCTACCTAAAAATCTAGTGCAATTTACATAAAACAATGCATTTTTCATTATATGTGAAATAATAATGACACTGGCATTTACAACTAGAGCTAGGTGGTGCATACGAGTGAAACAAGTAACACAGGACACATGGCTCAGCCCGTGGCACTGGGAATCCACATCGTTCAAGATGCCATGCCCCTGCCTGTCCCCCATCCTCCTCATCAGCACCACCATCATCTCAACATTTGAGAACTTAGAAAACGTGTGTGTGTGTGTGTGTGTGTGTGTGTGTGTGTGTGTGTGTGTCACTGGGGATTGAACCCAGGGGCATTCTAATTCCAAGCTACACTCAAGACCTGTTTAATTTTTTTTTTGAAACAGAGTCTAGATATGTTTCAGAGAGTCTCACTAAATTGCTGAGGCGGGCTTCCAACCTGCAATCCTCCTGTCCCAGCCTCCCAAGTACTAGGATGACAGGAGTGCACCACCACACTGACAACAATAAACTTTTTTTTGTATTGGTATTGAACCCAGGGATATTCTACCTCTGAGCCACACCCCCAGCCCTATTTTATTCTTTCATTTTTGAGACATGGGTCTCACTAAGTTGTGGAGAGCCTCTCTAAGTTGCTGAGGCTAACCACAAACCTGTGATCCTCCTGTCTCAGCCTCCGAAGTACCAGGATTACAGATGTGCACCACCACACCTGACTGAAAATCACTGGAGAAGAACCCTACTTGTGCTGTTGTGGGTGAGACTTCTATGGGAAGTAGAACCAGCACGGGTGGAGAGCAAACTTTGATAAGGGTTTCTGATAAACAAAATGAGCAAAACCATAAACTTCACACTACCCACAGCTGAAACCTTGCCTCTTTGCACCCTCCCATCCAACCCCAAAACTGTGATGTCTGTCCTCCTGATGAGGAAATGATTCTTCCACGAGTACCTTCCCCCATCCAGGAGCTTCCTCTGCACTTACTGGGTTATGCTGCTCCCCTCCTGGGTCAGAACAGAGAAGTGCAGATTCCAAGACCCACCCATGCCTGCTGCACAATAAAGGCCCAAGCTCTGTCTGAAGGACTCTGATGGATGTGGTGTCAGATAGAAGGGTCCCGGGGCAGACGACCACAGGAGGAGACACAGCTATGAAGCTCACTGGACCAGAAGCATCAACTGCAGGGCTGCAGCCCAGGCTGATTGTTGATGATTATATGGCCTTGGAAGCTCAATGCCCAGAGCTCATAATTAGCCAAGTCAGCCCATGCTCCCCCTGTCTCTAAGGAATTCCTAACATCAGAGCAGGAAGAAGAATAGGAGAAAATGAATGTCCACAAAACTTTTGGACCTTCCCTCTACATAGGAAACTCATATGCACTGTTCACTTCTTTAAAATCTATATGCTCTTAAAGATTTATCAGCTTTCCATCTTCATCTTTATTGGAGTAAAATATGGAAAAAAGTGTGCTTTTACCCATATTGCAAGCTCACTTTGGTGATGGCAATTCCATCCACACTTTTGGGGGACAATCGGCATCGTCCATCTCCAGAAATCATTCACCTGCACAATTTTTTGTTGTTGTTTTCAGGGATTGATCCCAAGGAAATTTCTACCTCCAAGCTACACCTCCCAGACCATTTCATTTTTTATTTTGAATCAGGGTCTGACTAAGTTGCTGAGGGAGGGCCTCACTAAATTGCTGAGACTGGTCTCCAACCTGTGATCCTCCTGTCTCAGCCTCGCAAGTACTGGGATTTCAGGCATGCACCACCACACATGACATACCTGACTTTAAATATCCAAATTTAAACTTTGTACCCGGCGGATGGATCCAAGATGGCGACCAAGGGAGACGCCAGGCTACGATCTCTCTGAGACACACACCTCATTCGCTGTTAAAGCAACCTCTCCACAGAAGAAAGGCAACACAAACTTGAAGTAAACAACGAAACGTTTGAAATGCGATGGAATCAAAGCCAGAAGACAAAACAGAGGAAAGTAAAAACCTCCAAACACCTTACCTAAGGGAAGGCGGCGGCGCCATCTTGGCCGGACCACGCCGGCCGCTCCCGGCATTGCGGCTTCCACACGCCGCCAGCAGAGAAGCCAGGGACTCGTGGGAAGTTCAGCAGCTGCAGGTCAGCCTAGACGAGAGCAAGCAGCGTCTCCTCCACACTTGAGAGACCAAACGGCAGTGGCGACAACAGCGGCTGCAGCGGCGCCATATCAACAGGACTTTACCGGTGGCTACCAGCATTGTGGCTTCCACATAAGACCAACGGAGATGCCAGCGACCTGCTGTGAACCCAGAAGCAGCAGAATAGCAGCAGAGAAGGCGAGCAGCGACTCACTCCATGCGCGACACAGACCCAAACTGCTGCCTCAGCAGAAGCGGCACCGGCGCCATCTTGGTCAAACCACGCCAACAGCTACCGGCGTTGCGGCTTCTGCAGGCCACCAACAAAGCCAGGGAGCTCTTCTATAACCAGCACTGCAGAGCATCAGTGACAAAAGTGAGCAGCAGTTCGATCCACACTCGGCAGAGTCCCCAGGACCTGGAGGCCTGACCAGAACCTGCGGCAACAGCTGAGCCCATCCCCCTCCCCAGACATTAAGAGTAGCATTCAATGAGACCGTAAGTCAATGAGCCGCCCCAGGGGGAGACCCCCAGCGCGGCCACAGGGACTCACGGGGTCTGAGACAGTGCAGATTGCCCCGGAGGAGGCGGGAGTGGGGTCTGCTGTGGGATCAAAGGAGGTAGAAATGAACTCAGAGAAAGAGTTATGGGTTATGAAAGAACATCAACAAAGAAATTGAGGCTGTAAATAATAATCTGAAGGAGGCCCGTATTGAAATGAAGGAGACAATAAATGAAGTAAAGTTCCCGGTAGAAACCATCACTGGCACATTTGACCACATGGAAAATAGAATCTCACTCTCAGAAGACAGTTCATTCAAATGTGATCACAAAATCAGCAATATAAAGAAGACACTATGTAAACATGACCAGAATATTCAAGAAATATGAGATAATACAAAATAGTCTAACTTATGGATAATAGGCATTGAGAAAGTCTAGAAGCAAAAACCAAGGGCATTTGAAACCTCTTCAGAGAAACTGCCCAAACATGAAAAATGAGATGTACACTAGAGATGCTAAACCCCAATAAGAAAAGATCAAAGATAACGTCCACACCACATAATAATCAAAATGACTAACATAGAAGCCAAGAAAAGACTCCTAAATGCATAGAGCAAATGGTCAGGTGACTCTTAGGGGTAAAACAATAAGAATTACTCCAGACTTTTCAATCCAAATCATGAAAGCTAGGAGGGCTTGGTATTCCAATTCCTGAAAGAAAACCACTTCCAGCCGAGGCTATTATATCCACCAGACATTCATCCAAACTGATGGAGAAACAAAAAACCTTCCAAGACAAACAGAAACTGTAAGAATTCATGACCACCAGGCTAGAACTAGAGAAAATACTTAACAAACAAAAACACAAAGACAAATAAAAAATAAAGACCAGAATAAGAGAAGGGATGAATTCCACCAGATGAGTAACTAAGCGAAGGAGAAATAACACTATACCAATTTTGTCCTAATAAAGAATATGCTGTGTCTTTGGAAAAGAATGAATAACTTTCTTTCATTTCTTTTTCACCAGAGACTCTACTGTGTTTTGCACAGGGGAGGCATCAAAACAAGCATGTGTGTTAACCACTGAATAGACCCTTCCTTCACTCACAGTACTGGACAAAATCAGTGTGGCTGTGACATTCTTGACTCTTCCCTGTCTGTGCTTTCGTCCTCTTCAGGAATGTCCCGTGGGACAGGAGACAAGACTGAAGAGCTCTTGCTTGTGTCTGTGTCATGGTCACAGGGGACCTACACTTCCACTTAGCAGCCTCCCTGTCATTTAATTATTCGATGACCCTGGCCGAGATTCTTAAGGACATCCAGAAAGCAAACAAAATACAAAGAAAAGGACAGGAAACCCCATTGCTTTTACTGAGACATTTAAGACTCACATGTCATTTAAGGCCAGTGACTTGGACAGCAAAATTTATCAGTACATTGTTTCTTTAATGATTTAATTTCTTCATTTAAAAATCACTAATATCAAAATATTTTTCAGGTCCAAGTTTTCTTATATGTCTCACATTGTGTCATGATGAGCATTTGACCTCCTATTTCTATTTTGTAGTATGAGCCCTGAGAGGTCAGGGGTATGCGATCATTCTGCATATGTAGCAGTTCATTATACAGGACATCAACGTGGACCTGCTAACTGCGCTCACAGGGCATGTCTCTATTTAGGAGTAAGATTAAAATAATAGTCTCAATATATCATAAACATTCTTGATTGTGTATCTTGGTAGGATTATTACTAGATGACCTTAGGCATATTTTGAGGATAAATATGATGAAAGGTAGATCATCTGGATATGTTGACATGTCCCGGGTACATAGGAGGCTGAGGCCGGAGGATAGCAGGTTCAAGGCCAGCTGTTCAACTTAGGGAGACCCTGTCTCAAAATAAAAAATAAAACAAACATAGGTCAAGGGAAGAGCCATTGCCTCGCATGTCTGAGGCTCTGAATTCAATTCCCATTACCGAACAAAAAACAAGAAGAGAAAAGAAAAAAAATGAAAGGGAAAATGTATCATTAAATGTAGTTGATTAATGATTGTATTGAACATTCATGAACTGTGTAAATGAAACAAGTTCCACCTACTCACATATTATTTGGCAATTCTCACTGGTGCAAAATGGAGAGAAAGAGAGAGTCGTTGACATGACCCGAGGAGGAGCCACAGCAGAAAAGTCTAATCTCAGGAGCTGAGGCACACAGGTGGAGTGAGGTCAGAAAATGCTGCAAAACTGACATCTCGTCCTGGAAATGCTGCCCTTCAAGCACAGTCTTTTATTTGATGGCTTTATTTCCTCATCTTGTGTCACAGTAGAAAGGGTGTCACCGTGGCAGTGGGATGGGAGGAATAGAAAGTTGTTGATATGGGTACAAAGTTTAAATTTGTGTATTTAAACTCAGGTATGTCATGTGTGGTGGTGAATGCCTGAAATTTCAGTACTTGGGAGGCTGAGACAGGAGGATCATAGGTTGGAGGCCAGCGTCAGCAATTTAGTGAGGCCCTTCCTCAGCAACTTAGCCAGACCCTGTTTCAAAATAAAATATAAGATTGTCTGAGGGGTGTAGCTTGGAGGTAGATTTTTTTTGGTACTGGTATTAATCCCCAGTACCGAAAAAATTGGGCAGGTAAACGATTTCTGGAGATGGACAATGTCAATTGTCCCCCAGCAGTATGGATGGAATTGCTATCACCAAAGTGGGCTTTCAATAGGGTAGAAGGGAAATTTTTATTCATATTTTACTCCAATAAAAATGAAGATGGAAAGCCAATGAATCTTTAAAAGGATATAGATGTAAAAGAAGTGAATAGTGTATATGAGCTTCCTCCTACATTGAGGGAGGCTCCAAAATTTTCATGGACATTCATTTTCTCCTATTCTACTTTCTGCACTAATGTTAGGAATTCCTTAGAGATTAGAGAAGCATGGACTTGTCTAATTATGAGCTCTGGGCATTGAGCTTCCAAGGCCATATAATCATCAACAATCAACCTGGGCTGCAGCCCTGTAGTTAATATTTCTGGTCCAGTGAGCTTCGTAGCTGTGTCTCCTCCTGAGGTCATCTGCCTCGGGACCCTTCTATCTGCCTCCACATCTATCAGAATCCTTGAGACAGAGCCTGGGCCTTTACTGTGCAGCAGGCATGGGTGGGTCTTGGAATCTGCACTTCTCGGTTCTGACCCAGCAGGGAAGCAGAGTAACCCAGTAAGTGCAGAGGAAGCTCCTGGATGCGGGAAGGTACTCTTGGAAGAATCATTTCCTCATCCCAAGGACAGACATCACAGTCTGGGGGGCTGGATGGGACAAAGCAAATAGGCAGTTTCAGCTGGGGGTTTTGTGAAATTTATGGTTTTGCTTATCTTGCTTATCAGAAATCTTTTTCAAACTTTGCTCTCTACCCACGCTGGTTCTACTTCCCTTAGAAGTTTCACCCACAACAGCACAAGTCGGGTTACTACAGTGTTTTGTAGCCAGATGTGGTGGTGCACATTCCTAGTACTTGGGAGGCTTAGATAGGTCAATCACATATTTGTGGTCAGCATCAGCAACTTAGTGAGACCCTGTCTCAAAAATGAAAGAATAAAATAGGGCTGGGGGTGTGGCTCAGAGGTAGAATATCCCTGGGTTCAATCCCCAGTACCAGAAAAAAGCATTTTCTAGTCAACGTGGTGGTGCACACCTGTAATCCTAGTTATTGGAGGGCTGAGACAGGAGGATTGCACATTGGAAAGAACCTCAGCAATGTAGTGAGACTCTGCAATCTAGCAAGACCCTGTTTCAAAATAAAAAATAAAATAGAGCTGGGGTATAGCTCAGATGTAGAATTCCAATCACCAGTGCCCCCCTCCATGTGTTTTCTCAGTGCTCCAAATGTTGAGATAATGGTGGTGCTGATGAGAAGGATGAGGGAAGGAGGGGGCACGGCATCATGAACGATTTGGAGGCCTCAGTGGCAGGGCTGATCAACGTGCCCTGTGTCACTTTTTCACACGTGTGCACCATCTAACTAGTTATAAATGCCAGCATCATTATTGTTTTACATAATATGAAATTCTGAGTTGTATTATGTAACTGGCACTGGTTGGTTAGGTAAAAAAGAAGGAAGCCCTGTTTGTGTTGGGCTGTCTGATATAGACCCAGGGTATCAGACCCAGGGTGTCATTCCTGGAGAATCTTGGCAGGGACGCATTTAAGCAGCCATCCAACCGTCTCACTCCCCTGTCACTCTAGACAGACACCCCTGGCTCACTGTCCTGCTGCTGTGGGGGATCCTGGTGACCCCAGAGCAGAACATTGGGTGGTACTAGCTAAATCCACTGTGGGGAGAACACCATGGATCCTGGGCAAAGATCACAGGAAGCGGAGGCAGGGCTGATTCAGGACCGTCACTCTTGCCCCAACTCCAGATATCTATGCAGCTGACCACATGCTCCCCATGCTTGTGTCAGCCCACTCCATCTCAAAAAGAGACAGGAGTCAGGGCGTGATTTCATTCCTCTGCTTGGAAATGGAAGGAGTTTAAACATCTACCTGAGACACAGCTGTGGTTAAGACCTGTGGACGTCTGCTTAGAACTCTCTGACAGCGGGGACACAATAGACATGTATAGGGTCAGACTCAGAGTCGAACCACTTAATTTTGAGTGCTGCAGGTCTGCTTCTTATTTCGGGGACATGGGGCTGGTTGTTAGTGGCTCTGAGACTCAGCACCGCCATCTGAGTGGATTTCTATGTAAGTAAGAATTAAACAGTCACTAGGTGCTTCCTATGGGATTAATATGTGATGTTCATATTAAATATGGAAAATAAAATTCTTTTTTGTTATTGTTATTAATGTGAGGTTAATGTTCATGCCTTTCAAATAACCCTTCCATTGACCTGAAATTACCATTTTCCTATTTCTGTATGGGACATTTTACTTTTGACCTTATAAATGTGTATTTGGGAAGAATGTGCCGTTTTTTTCTGATTCCCCAGAGCCTATGCTTTCCTTGGTACCAGCAGGCATCAAATACACATTTGCAAACTTCAGTTTATTCAGCGTTTGGGGTACATGGTGATGGAAACTCACTAACATGTATGATTGCAATGAACAATAAGAGTATCAAAGGAAAAAAAAACTCCGAATTTGTTAAAAATTTAATCGATCCTTCATTGCATCTATAGAATTGGACAAGCCGGGAGTGATGGCACAAGCTTGTGATACCGGTAGTTGGGAGGCTGAGACAGGAGGATCGCAGGTTCATGGCCAGACTCAGCTACTTAGTGAGGCCCTCCACAACTTAGTGAGACCCTGTTTCAAAGTAAAAAATAAAAAATAGGGCTGGGGTGTAGCTTGGAGGTAGAATGCCCCTGGGTTCAATCCCTAGTACCACAAAAACAAACAAACAAACAACAACAAAACATAAATAAAATTCGACAAAACCAGCTTTGTTTGACATACTTGGAGCTTCCCTTTCAGGAATATCCCATAGAAATAGAGACAAGTTAAAATGGTGTAATGTTTGTGTCCATGGGCTGGACATATGAGCCCTTTATTTCTATTTAATATCATATACAACATTCCATTTATTTTTGTGGTACTAGGGAACGAACCCAGGGGTATTCAACCTATAAGCTGTACCTCCAGTTCTATTTTATTTTTTATTTTGAAACAGGGTCCTGCTAAGTTACTGAGGGTCTTGCTAAGTTGCCGAGGCAGGTCTTGAACCTGTAATCCTCCTTTCTCAGCCTTCCAAGTATTAGGATTACAGGTATGGACCACTGTGCCTGGCTAAGACCTCAAACAGTTAATTATTCAGATCTCTCTTGAATGTTAGTTCTGACAAAGTATTATCAAATGTTTATATTTTAATATAAGTACTGTGTATTATTGACAATAATAATAGGTAATATTAATGGAACGTGCTCTGCATGCCAGGAAGTAGTCTACGGCAGTGGCTGTGAACTCTGGTGTAAGAAAGGACCACCCTGCAGTTCACAAGGAGATGTGCTGATTAAGCTTGTTTTGGTCTGAGATCAGGGTATCTGGATATTCTAAAGTATCCGCAGAGAATATACTGATATGTGGACAGAAGCACCAGTTAAATGATCTGAAAGATTTTAAAAAGTTATTTTATTAGTGTATGGCAACGATACACCACAGTGAAGTTTCACATGATGAAAAGGGCTTTCTTGCAGCACCCGCGCAACGTAGTTGCTTCGCCGTTTACACTCAAGGTACGTGCCCAGAAGTGTTTGCATCTTTTCCTGTACTGTTCTCTGTTGCGTTGTTTTCCAATGCAATCATGGTGAGATCCCACAAATAATGAACCCGAGTGTCCTCCATGTAGCAGAAGAGAGTTGCAATTTATGTATGAGTGATGATTGACCTGGACATCCATGAAGTAGAAATTAGAAGTGAGGAGCCAAAGGCTCAGCTGCGGGGCCTCCTTGGATCTAAAGTCCTGGATTAGATGGGTTCAGATCAGAAAAAACAGTGAAGCAGTATTATGAAGCAACAGCGGAATGCAGAATCAAGAAAAATAAAAAGAGTGAAGGGTTGTCTTATATGACAGATATTTTATTGATACAGGATGGGTTGATACAAATAAACTGGCATAGAAATAAACAATTCGAAGGTGTTTCTTATCGTTTATTATTTAAAAACCATTGACAGAATGTGGTATGGTGGCACATACCTGCAATCCCAGTTACTTTGGAGGTAGAAACAGGAGGATGACAAATTTGATGCCAGACATTAGCAAATTCGTGAGAACCTTTCTCAAAAAAACAAACAACCCCCCATAGCAACATCAACAACAAAGAAAACAAGGGTTGGGAATGCGGCTCAGTTGCAGAGCACCCCTGCATTCAATCCTAACTACGTCCAAAAAAAGGAAAGTAAGTTAAATCATTGAATCATTGACAGGCACAGTGTACACTAATGTTGTATTTGTTGTCAATCACACCATCGATCATTTACACTTAACTGTATTTAGTAAAGTTTGAAAAAATAAAGTTTGAAGGCAAATAGTTCAAATAATACTATGTCCATATGTGAAGAAATTACTACTGACTTCTCTAATATGGGTGGGGTGCAAGGAGGGGGAAAAGGGTGGGATCTGGAGAGAAATACACCAAGAGCTGAGTGCATGTATGTTTTGATCACATTGAGTCTCACCATGCTGTATAATTGCAATGCTTTAATAAAATAACTTCAAAAATATGAAGTCAACCAAAGCAAAGGGTGCTTGTTATATATATAAATTCAAAGGACACACTGAAATGCACAAAAAAGAGAAATGACAAAATCATGGAATGGTGGAACCCCTGTGAGATAATTGGTGCATAAGAATGTCTTCTGATTGTGAAAAACCAACCTTAATTTGTTCGTCAGAGAATGGAATCATTACACAGTGTTTTAAACATTTTAAGTCAAGGAAACGTCTCTGTAGGTCTTAGAACAAGATATACTAAATAGGACTGCTTCTCAATTTTTTTTATTAGAACGATTCTTTTTTAAAATCTACTTTTATTGGTGATTGTAGTCTCACATCATGATGAAGTTCAGAGTGACAGGCACACACACGCCCACAGAACTTAGTGCGTTTCTCTCTGGCTTCCTCCTCACCCCTTCCAGCATACATAATATTAAGATTAGCATTGATATTTTCATGTATGTACATAATGTCAATAGAAGTGCTTCCTTCATTAATTCTCTTTCCCCCCTCCCACCACCTCCTTCCCCTAGACCCCCTGCGTCGCTCCACTGGGGTTTCTCCTCCTTTATCTAAAGTGTCTCTTGTATCCTGATTTCTCCCTAGCTTCTGCATATGAGAGAAAACATATGACCCTTCAGTTTCTGTGACTGGCTAATCTCACTTAACACGATGTTCTTCAGGTCCATCTATTTTCCTGCAAGTGACATAATTTTGTTCTGCTTTATTGTTCAATAGAATTCCATTATGTTTATATCCCATAATTTTGTAATCCATGCATCTATTGATGGACACCTAGGCTGGTTCCATGATTTGGCTATTATGAATTGTGCCGCTATAAATGTGGATATGCATGTATCACTATAATATTCTGATTTCAATTCCCTTGGATAATAATTTTTTTCTTAATAAGGTAGGCTATTACATATTCTCTATTTTTCCTAAAGAGTAGATGGTGTTCTATTGTGATCATGGGCTTCTTGCCTCTTTTCTCTTGGACTTCTAATATTGTTCAGTTCAAAGTCTTTCAAGCTGATGCAGAGTTAAGGGGTAAATAACACAGAAAACAATAAACAAAGAGTCTAAGAAGATTCAGCTTTTCACTACTGAGAATCACTGTTGAAGGTGTATGAGCTTCAAGTATGAATACTGTGCTTGTGAAAACTTGAATCCAAATGTACTTGCTGTCCATTTATGTAGTTCCTTTTTTACCACCCTCTTTCTTTTCTAAAGGTGTCCATGCAATATAGAATCACAAAATCTAACACCCGTATGTGAATTCCATCTCATGAGCCTCTCAGAGGATCCAGAACTGCAGCCTGTGCTCTCTGGACTCTTCCTGTCCATGTACCTGGTCACGGTGCTGGGGAACCTGCTCATCGTCCTGGCCATCAGCTCTGACTCCCGCCTCCACACCCCCATGTACTTCTTCCTCTGCAACCTGTCCTTGGCAGACATTGGTTTCATCTCCACCACGGTCCCAAAGATGATCATGGACCTCCTCACTCAGAGCAGAGTCATCTCCTATGGGGGCTGCCTGACACAGATGTCTGTGTTTATCATTTTTGGATGTATGGAATATATGCTTCTGACTGTGATGGCCTATGACAGGTACGTGGCCATCTGTCACCCTCTGCATTACCTGGTCATGATGAACCCTCGACTGTGTGGCTTCTTAGTTTTGGCGTCTTTTTTGGCTAGCGTTTTGGACTCTCTGGTGCACAATTTGATTGTCTTACAATTTACCAACTTCAAGGATGTGGAAATTGCTAATTTCTTCTGTGACCCTTCTCAACTCCTTAATCTTACCTGTCCTGACACCTTCTCTACTAATATTGTCCAGTACTTTCTTGGTGCCATATACGGTATTTTTTCTATCTCAGGGATCCTCTTCTCTTACTATAAAATTATTTCCTCCATTCTGAGAATCCCATCCTCAAATGGGAAGTACAAAGCCTTCTCCACCTGTGGGTCTCATTTGGCAGTTCTTTGCTTATTTTATGGAACAGCCTTTGGAGTGTACCTTGGCTCAACTGTCTCCCATTCTCCCAGAAAGGGTGCGGCAGCCTCTGTGATGTACACAGTGGTCACCCCCATGCTGAATCCCTTCATCTACAGCCTGAGGAACAGGGACATTAAAAGTGCCCTGAGGAGGCTCCACAGCAGGACTGTCTAACCTCAGAAACAGTGGCACCTGCTGCAGTGCATGTTAATAAATACAGCAGGGCTGAACGTGTAGTCCTGTCGATCCTGCCGCCTCAGTAACATGGATGCCTCTAACTTCTCACCATGCTTCCTAGGAAAATGACTGGAGCCACTGTTGTGAAGGGGAGTTTGGGTATTTTTCAAATAGGGACAAAATTTCCTTTGGAAAAGCGTAATGTTTTTGAAGATGAATGATGGTTGTAGTTTCACAACAACGTCAATGTGATCAATGCCGCTGAGCTGGTGAGACATTGATCTCAACAATGCTGTTGAAAACAGTGAGAATTATAACTTTTTGTAATTTAAATTTACCATAATAAAAGTGGAATTAAAATGAATGAGGCTTCATTTTCTATTTTTTGAGGTACTGAGGATTGAACCCAGGGGCATTTTACCTCCGAGCTACACCCCAGCCCATTTTTTATTCTTTATTTTGAAACAGGGTCTCACTAAGTTGCGGAGGGCCTCACTAAGTAGCTGAGGCTGGCTGTGAACCTGTGATCCTCCTGTCTCAGCCTCCCAAGTACTAGAATTACAAGTGTGCGCCACCACGCCTGGCTATGAATGAGGCTTTACTAAGAGAAATAAATGATGTGATTAGAAAGTCAAGGGTCATATTTTCTCTCCTTTTTGGAGGCTTAACAGAGATCTCATTCAACATGTTTCTTTCCTCCCACATTTATTCTATTTCCCATACACTGTCATCCATGAAGTGCAAAAATGTGTTCCCTGAAAATGTTTCCTAAAAACTCGATAATCTGTATGAAGCTGATGATGAGGAAGAGGATGAGGATGAGCATGGTACCCATAACACCATGGACCCTTTTTTGAGATTCCTGAGTGCCATGTGCTGAGCTGTGTATTCCAAGGCGATTGCTTGAATTCACCTGCAAGGTCTTTTCCAACATATAAGTGCCCCATTACTATATTTTATAGATCAGAAAGGAGCACAGCTTTCATGTAATTTGTACGAGGCGTTAGGTAGAATCACTGAAGCCCTGTATGAGTGGCCATGTGGATTACAAACACGGGGCATCTGGCAGGACGGTGTTGGCAGGCTGTCCCCTGCACAAGCTGACCTTCCCCTTCACATTCCTGTACTCCAGGATGGGACCTCTCGTTGACTGTGCTCTTCACTGTTGTGATTTCTGGGAGATCCCAGAATAGAGCAATGGCTACTATGTGTTGCAGAGATTCAGGAAGAATAGCTGAGAAGGGAGGGAAAGATCAAGAGAAAGTGGGCTCAGAATGATTCAGCACACACCTCTCTCCTGGCCCCAGCCCAGTGTATTCTCGTAGCTGTCCACGTCCTCCCACATTCTTGTAATCAGCCCCTCAGTCTCAAGAGGGGATGGGTATTCAGGACTTGATGTCAACACTACCCACAAAATGCATTGATGGCCTTACTTCCTCCTCATGTTTCACAGTAGAATGGGCATCACTGAGGCTGTGGGATGGGAGGACCGAAAAGTTGTTGATTTGAGTATAAGGTTTAAATTTGGGAGTTTAAACTCAGATGAGTCAGGTGTGGTGGCACACACCTGTAAATCCTGGGTCTTGGGAGGCTGATACAGGAGGATCACAAGTTTGAGACCAGCCTCAGTACAAAGCCTTCTTCACCTGTGGGTCTCACCTAGCAGTTGTTTGCTTATTTTATGGAACAGGCCTTGGAGTGTACCTTGGCTCAGCTGTGTCACCTTCCCCCAGAAAGGGTGAGGTGGCCTCCGTGATGTACACAGTGGTCACCCCCATGCTGAACCCCTTCTTCTACAACCTGAGGAACAAGGACATTAAAATTGCCCTGAGGAGGCTCCACAGCAGGACCGTCTAACCTCACAAACGGTGGCATTTGCTGCAGTGCATGTTTATAAAGGCTGCAATGCTGAACATCTACTCCTGTTGATCCTGCCTCCTCAGTAACCTTCAGGAATCTAATTTCTCACTTAGAATTTCCCCATCATTTAGTCATTCAAAGACCCTGGCAGAGATTCTCATGGGCATCCAAAAAGCAAACGAGATACAAAGAGAAAGGAAAACTTCACTACTTTTGCTGAGACATTTTAGACTCACATGTCATTCAAGGCCAGTGTCCTTTGACAACTGAATTTATCAGTGGACTCACTGTTTGCTTAATGATTGACTTCTTCATTAAAAAACCCTAATTTCAAAATATTCTCTTCAGTTCCAAACTGCTTACATGCCACACATTGCGTCATAACATACATTTTACCTCCTATTTCAAGTATGTTGTATGAGCCCGGAAAGGTCAATAGATACACAGCCATTCTCCATAAGTAGCAGGTCATTATTCAGGACATCAATGTGGACTTACTAGCTGGGCTCACAGTACCTCTCGTACTGGAGTAAAATAATAAATGTACATTTTCTTGATTAGTTATCTTGGCAGGAATATTAGTACATGGCCTATGTTGTGTGTGTGTGTGTGTGTGTGTGTGTGTGTGTGTGTGTGTGTTACTGGCAATTGAACCTGGGGGGTTCTACCTCTGAGCTACACCCCTGGTCTTTTATAAATTTTTTTTGTTTGAAGCATGGTCTTGCTAGGTTGCTGAGAGTCTCATTAAAAGAAGAGGTTTTTGAGACCTCCTAAGCTGTTTCCTAAGAATTCCAGATGGATTAGGCCTTGATGATTAGGATGGCAGTCACCGGCACATCATGGACTGACAGAGAGGGCTCCAAGAAGTGTGAGCCCCTGAGCAGCATGCTCTGCATCCCATGCTTCATTTCCTGTGTCTTTTCTTACTCTAGTTATAAATGCCCACGGCATTGTCATTTTACAAAAATGAAGCAGTACATTTTAAATGTAATATTCAGATCGGCAGAAGCGGCAGCGGCGCCATCTTGATCAAACCGCGCCAACGGCTACTGGCGTTGCGGCGTCTGCAGGCCACCAACAAAACCAGGGAGCTCTTCTAAAACCAGCACTGCAGAGCATCAGCAACAAAAGCAAGCAGCAGATCGATCCACACTCGGCAGAGTCCCCAGGACCCGGAGGCGTGACCAGAACCTGTGGCAGCGGCTGAGCCCATCCCCCACCCCAGAGATTAAAAGCAGCGCTCGACGAGACCGTAAGTCAACGAGCCGCCCAGGGGGGAGACCACCCAGCGTGGCCACAGGGACTCACGGGGTCTGAGACAGTGCAGATTACCCCGATGGAGGCGGGAGTAGGGTCTGCCGTGGGACGCGGTAGACGCGTGGATAAGCAGACAATCCCCGGTGACATTTGGGTGGGACAGACTTGCAACCCGGAGGTCGCAGCACCCTTACAGACTCCCCGGGGATAACCACAGGACATACAGCTGTGGTAGCTGGGGAAAATTGGACCAAACCAGCCCTCTCTGAGGAATACGTAGAGTTCTGTGTTTACACAGAATTGGGGCAAAGCGACAACCACTGCTTCTGTAGGCAAAGAGAGATACAAGCCCGGGGCCCCCTGCTGGTCCCTTCTACCATAGGTGTAGACAGAGAGAGGCATAGGGACGGCCCAAGTGGAGACCGTGGAGATCCACACTTGCAGAGAGAGGGGCAACAGCAGCACTGGTCCCACACACAGGTAGTGAGAGGCACCAGACAAGGGTCCCAATCACTGAAGGAGACCAAGAACTGGGCCTGCAAAAGGACATTATACCGAGCAAGTGGGAATAACCACTCAGTGAAGGCCACTCACCTTAAAGGCTCACCTGGTAGCAACTATCTACCCCCAGGATAAGAAAATATAAAGGGAGAGGGATTAGACATAGGATACCTATAGAATGAGAGAGGAAGAGCTACCAAAAGCAACAAAGGCATAAACATAAGAAACCTGAAACGATGAAAAGGAAGAATAGAAAAGAAACAATGAGCCCCCACAATCCCACAACAACAGAACCCACCAACTCAGAAGTGCAAAGATTGCCAGAAGGACAATTCAGAACTTCAATAGAGGAAATGATACAGGATTTCTGAAAAGAGTTCAAAGAGAGCCAGATAGAAATGAAGGAGCAAATAAGCAGGAATCAAAAAGAAGCTCTGAAGGAAGTGAAGGATACAATAATTGAAATGAAGGCATCAATACAGACCATCAACAATAGAATAGAGCACACAGAAAACAGAATCTCACTCTTAGAAGATGACCTCTCCAAAAATGAGCACATAGTATGTAAATTAGAAAAAAACAATTGGACAGCATGAATTGGACATTGAAGAGATCTCAGCCAGTCTTAAAAGAGCAAACATAAGAATAATAGGCATAGAAGAGGGATTAGAAGCTGACACTGAAGGAATCAATAATCTATTCAGAGAAGTAATATTAGAAAATTTTCCAAACGTAGAAAGAGAGGTCAATACACACGTACAGGAAACATATAGAACCCCCTATAGACAGGATCAGAGAAGAGGTTCACCACGCCACATAATGATCAAACTGACTAATGTAGAGGCCAAGGAGAGAATCTTACAGGCAGCGAAAGCAAAAGAGCAAGTAACATTCAGAGGCAAACCAATAAGAATCACTCCCGACCTTCCAAATTAAGTCATGAAAGCCAGGAAGGCCTGGAGCGACATATTTCAAACTCTGAAAGAAAACAACTTCCAGCCAAGATTTGTCTGCCCAGCAAAGATATCTATCAAATTTGATGGAGAAATAAACACCTTCCATGACAAACAGAAGCTGAAAGACTTTATGTCTTCCAAACCAGCACTAGAGAAAATGCTCAAAGAGATTAATTACAAAGAAGAAATAATAAGGAAACACCAGAACCAGAGAAACAGTGATTTCCATCAAACAAACAACTAGGCAAACAACAAACACTACCTCAAACAGAAATTAAGTCTCAAAATGTTAGGAATGAAAACCCATCTCTCAATAATCACGCTGAATATAAATGGCCTCCACTCCCCAATCAAAAGACATAAGGTGGCAAAATGGATTAAAAATTACAATCCATCTATATGCTGCCTGCAAGAAACACACCTTACAAGTAAAGATGCGCACAAACTAAAGGTGAAGGGGTGGAGCAAGGTAATCCACGCTAATGGAACTCGAAAACAAGCAGGAGTAGCAATTATGATATCAGACAAATTAGACTTCAAACCTAAACTTATCAGAAGAGACAAAGAAGGCCATTTCTTACTGGTAAAAGGAACAATCCAGCAAGAGGATATAAAAAGAGCCAACATTTATGCCCCAAACATAGGTGCAGCCACTTTCATAAGAGAAACCCTTCGTGACATTAAATCACACATAGACCCCAATACAATAATATTGGGAGACTTCAACACACCTCTCACACCACTAGATCGATTTTCAAGACAAAAGGTCAGTAAAGATGCCTCAGACCTATAAACCAAATGGACCTAGTAGACACATACAGAATATTCCACCCAACTACAGCTGAATTCACATTTTTTTCAGCTGCTCATGGAACTTTCTCTAAAATAGACCATATCCTAGGCCACAAAGTGAGTACTAGCAAGTTCAAAAAATGTGACATAATCCTCTTCATCTTTTCAGACCATAATGGAATGAAACTAGAAATCAACTATAAGAAGACCCAGAGAAACCTCATAAACATGTGGAGACTGAATACCACACTGCTAAATGAGGAATGGGTAAAAGATGAAATAAGGGGAGAAATTAAGAAATTCCTAGAAACAAATGAAAACAGAGACACAACATATCAAAATCTCTGAGACACCCTGAAGGCAGTATTAAGAGGAAAATTCATAGCACTGAGTGCCCACATAAGAACAGAAAAATCACCAAATAAATAACCTAATGACACACCTCAAAGCCCTTGAAAAACAGGAACAGTCTAACCCCAAAGCTAGTAGAAAACAGGAAATTATTAAAATCAAAGCAGAAATCAACGAAGTAGAGAATAAAAAAATACAAAAAATCAACAAAACCAAAAGCTGGTTCCTTGAAAAAATAAACAAGATAGACAAACCACTAGCCAACCTAACCAAAAGAAAGAGAGAATCAATCCAAATTACTAAAATAAGAGATGAAAAAGGGGATATTACCACCAACAACACGGAAATCCAGAGGATAATCAGAAACTACTTTGAAAAATTATACTCCAACAAAATGGAAAACCTAGAAGATATTGACAAGTTTCTGGACATGTACAACCTTCCTAAGTTGAATCAAGAAGACATAGAAAACGTAAATCGACCAATAGCAATTAACGAGATTGAAGCAGCAATAAAGAGCCTACCATCAAAGAAAAGCCCAGGTTCAGATGGTTTCCCAGGTGAATTTTATAAAGTCTTTACAGAAGAACTAATCCCAATACTCCTCAATCTATTCGGTGAAATAGAAAGAAATGGGACTCTCCCGAACACATTCTATGAAGCCAACATCACACTAATACCAAAAACCAAACAAAGACAGCTCAAGAAAAGAAAACTACAGACCTATATCATTGATGAACTTAGACCCAAAAGTTCTAAAAAAAATACTAGCAACGCGCATTCAAAACCACATCACAAAAATCATACATCATGACCAAGTCGGGTTCATCCCAGGAATGCAAGGCTGGTTCAACACACAAAAAACAATCCATGTAATCCACCACATAAACAGAACTAAAGACAAAAATCACATGATCATTTCAATAGATGCTGAAAAAGCATTTGACAAAATCCAACACCCATTCATGATAAGAAAACTGCAGAGAATTGGAATAGAAGGAACATACCTCAACATCATAAAGGCAATATACAATAGGCCCACAGAAAACATCATACTGAATGGGGAAAAACTTCGAGAGTTCCCTTTAAAAACAGGAACAAGACAAGGACGTCCGCTGTCACCACTCCTTTTCAATATAGTACTCAAGACTCTAGCCAGAGCAATAAGGCAAGAGAAGGAAATAAAAGGAGTACAAATAGGAAAAGAGGAACTGAAACTATCTCTATTTGCAGATGACATGATATTATACTTAGAAGATCCAACAAACTCAACCAAAAGGCTCATAGAACTGATCAACAAATTCAGCAAAGTGTC
>PVJS01001794.1:0-92122 GCA_004027185.1 Glis glis
GAACCCAGGGGCATTCTTCCTCTGAGCTACACCTCCGCCCTATTTTTTTATACCTTATTTTGAAACCGGGTCTCACGAAGTTGCGGAGGGCCTCACTAAGTAGCTGAGGCTGGCCTCAAACTCGGATCCTCCGGTCTCCGCCTCCCAAGTACTAGGATTACAAGCATGCGCCACCATGCCCGGTGGAAAAGTATTCTAATAGAACTAAAAATAAAGAGTTGGGGGAACAATGACATCTTAATTATGGGGCTATCGCTTAGAAAAGGTTTATATTCAAACCTCTACAAAATGTTGTGAAGCCTTCTAGTATGTTTTGTCTTTTTGCTCAACTGTCTAAGCCTCTATTACTGCTTTTCTTTAGGTACAGAATTTCCTGTATCCCCAAGTCTTTCTTGCCTAATGGATTTAAATGGACTCAACTCCCCTTTGGGCCATTAGCATAAAATAGTAAAAATTAACATGAAACTTTGGAACGGTTTGCTAATAGGATTGTCCGAGTTCTGAAGATCAGTTTATTGGTGGTTAATTGTGTTTCCTCTGGTTGAATTTCAATTTATTAATGACCCCATCAGAAAGATGTCAGGGGAAGGAGAAAGGAGAACCCCCCCTAGTATCATTGATTTACTTTTCTTGATACAGATGGTATTCTTCTGCAAAAGTGTCCTTCTGAGCATGTGTTGCCCTCGTCCAGAGGAGATGCTTGTGTGGCCGCCCTACCTGCTGCACAGGGTTTGCAGTGACAACATTAGAGGGAGGTGAGGTGTATTTATAGTGCTGAGCATTCATAAGCACCCTGTGTTGTAACAGTTGGAGGATGGTTAACACAACTGTAATGTCGCGTCTTAGTGGAAATAATATGCAGCCTTATTCAATATGAAAAATGCTTTTAATATAATGTTAAAAAAAGTACAAAGTTGGATGTGCAGTGTGATCACAGGTCTGTAAAGCAAGTACACCAAAGGCTTTCCAGGAAGAGAGAAAGCCTGGAAGCAGCTCACTACAGCATGAGTCGGGAGTTCTCAATGTGATAGGACACGCATGTGGTAGGGGAAGAGGGACAGGTGGGACTCCTCTGCTTTTCTTTCTACTTTTGTATCTTATCTAGATTTTCAGTGATGCTCATGTAAACCCAGGTTTACAAAGATGAAAGTGAAATTGTACTATTGTTCTAATGGGGGGGGAGTCAGCTTTATTTTTAAACCTGTTTTATGAAGGATTTAAAAGCAGTAAACTTTTTTTTCTTTTCTTTCTTTTGGTACTGGGGATTGAACACAGGATCATCCAACCTCCAAGCTATACCCCCAGCTTCATTTAGTTTTTGTTTTGAAACAGGGTCTCGCTAGGTTGCTGAAGGTCTCACAAAGTTGCTGAGGTTGGTCTCAAACCTGCGATCCTCCTGTCTCAGCCTCCCAAGTACTGGGATTACAGGCGTGTGGCACCATGCCTGGCTAGCAATAAACTTTTTAAAAAAGAAATAGCCAGGAAAGAGCTTTGAAAGTTAAAGTGCTTCTGTGGATACAGTAAACAGAGCCTTCTTTTTGCTGGCATCGCTTCAAGGAATGGCAATTTGATTCTATTAACTGGTGCATTTCGTTTTAAAAAGCCCCGAGAGGAATCATCTTCAGCAAGAACATTCCAGGCGCCAAACTTCAGATCTTGCGCTCCTTGCGAGGGTTCGGCGCATCAGTGGGTATTGGGTGTGGGATGGAAGCCTCAGCATGGCGATGGTTTTCAATCCATCTCATTTGACCTTCTGGGAATCGAAGCCTGACAGGTCTCCGTGATTTAGAGGTGTGTGCTCAGTAATGTTTGCCGAAGCAGCGCATAGGAGATGTATCATCAAACTCAGAAGAAAGGGGCAGGCACTGTGTGGGCTCCCTCTGCCCAGGCCACTCTGGGAAGGTGGAGCCCAGCCCAGGCCTGGACATGGAGGAGAATGTACTCCTTGCCACATGTTGCAGAGAGCCTGGGAGCTGGGGTCAAAGGGGTCCCTTGCTGTAGCGCACCCCTTGGTGGGACCAGCACCCGACCTCTGTGAGCCCTGGTTTCTTCACCTGTAAATGGGATGATAGTCTTCATCCTCTACCTCCCAGATACTGTGAAGAAGCAGGTGGGATGATGGATGTGAAAATATTCTGCAAACTACAAGGCATGTGTGGATGTGCAGGATTCTGATCATGCATGACCAGGCATTTCTGAGTGTGACTGGCAGCCGGTCCTCTGGGGGAGCCTCTGCATGTGTTCATGCCTATCCCAGGCTGAACAAATAATGATGAGGACAATACCTATAGTAGCTAGTATTTTTTGAGCACTGTGTGCCGGGCACTGTTCTAAGGACTTTACAAGTGTCACCTCATTTTAATCCTTTAAACAATTTCATGAGGTAGGTACTGTAATCATTCCCATTTTACAGATGAGGAAACCGAGGCACAGAAAGATTAAATAACTTGTCCAAGATCACACAGTTAGCAAATTGAGGAGTGGGGCTTGTATTCAGGCAGCCTGACTCTAAGTTACTACAGGAATATGCACATTTCTTTTTCTCTGACACATAAGGAAGAGGAGTTTGGCATATTTTTTAACATTTATTCACTGGTTGCCATAGTTTTCTGCATTTGTCAGTGATTGGGTGTGTGTGTGTCACTAAGGAAACCTGCAGGCTGCAGGGAGAGGGCAAAGTGGCCGCTCTCATGACTGTGGCTGGGAACACAGCCCTGCCTCCACCCGGGCTGGCCTGGGAGACTTGCTTCAGAGACAGGAACAGTGCTGATCAGGAAAGGACTGGCTGCGGCTGTGGCAAGGCGACAGGATAGTTCTTCACAAACCAGGAAGCAATCCAGGGCAGCATTGACCTGAACGAACACTTCTGCAGCTCAGATGGCTTTGGAAGGGGGGTCTCTGCCAGGGTCTGGGACAAAACCAGCCCTGAGCAGGGCACTGGTATGGCCACAGGGGCTGCAGGGAGATGCTTGGAGAGGAGGGAGCAGCTACAGAGGAGCCTGAGGTACTTAGACACTTTTTTGAGGCTCAAGTTCTGTTTTTGTTTTTGTTTTTTTTTTTTTTTTTTGCGCAGTACCAGGGATTGAACCCAGGGGCATTCTAGCTCTGGGCTACACTCCCACCCCTATTTTTTATTCTTTATTTTGAAACAGGGTCTCACTAAGTTGCGGAGGGCCTCACTAAGTAGCTGAGGCTGGCCGCCAACCCTCTGGTCTCAGCCTCCCAAGTACTGGGATTACAAACGGCAGGGATCATTTGAGTGGAGCAGCATGACAGCCCATGTCTGTGTATTGTGCACATGACAGAGAATGATAGAGTAGTTGCTCTGGGGTCCTCGGGAAGACAGATGCCCAAACGATCTGTCCATATGCGCCTGGGTGGAACCATGAGGGGCTCAGAGGTCTAGGGAGTCTAGGGGGATATTTTATTTTAATGGTACTAAAGGTCGAGCCCAAAGGCATTCTACTTCTGAGCTACATCCCTAGCCCTATTTTATTTTATCTTTTTCTTTTCAAACAGCTAACTTGCTGAAGGTCTGGAACCTGTGATCCTCCTGTCTCAGATTCCCAAATATGGGATTACAGGCGTGCACCACCATGCCTGGCTTTGCATGGTTTTTGACACTAGTCAGTGACTGGCTCTCTATGTCTAAATCTGGTCCAGCACTCTCTTCATATTGCACCATGTTAATGAACTACTTTCTGACATGTGTAGTTCAAGGCTGACTTCAAGTGTCATGGGACTCTATGCAAACTCGCTAAGCACACAGAAACATTTGGCACTTAACCTGCGTGTACACACTTATGCATGCTGACCTGATGTGTGCCAGTTATTAGTAAGTCTGATGTTCTTATAGGTGTGACATCACTTCCTAGAAGCTGTGAGAAGGATGGCTTCATTTAAACCTGGGTTGAACAAGCTTAGTTTAAAATACATGTGTAGGGCTGGAGATGTAGCTTAGGGGTAGAGCATGTGCGAGGCCCGGGGCTCAATCTCCAGCAAAACACACACACACATACACTCTAAGATGCACACGTATAAATTGTCCGTTGAGTCAGGTTTTGTGTGACCAATTATTCTTGTTTCCTTGAGATGGGGAAAGATGCCTCGTTTTAACTTATCTCTTCATTATTTTGAGGGTCTTTATCTTGTTTGCTTCTTTTGTCCGACATAAATCCATCCATCTCTCTTCCCCATTTCTCCTCATCACCTTCTTAAATTTCTTACCATTTAAGCTGCTCCCTTGAAAATTTCCTTAGATTGTCAGCGGGAAATGCTGTGCAAACAGAAGGGAATCGTTGGCCTGTCCCTGGAAGGGTGGTCTTCATAACCATTCAGAAAGGGTGACAAGTCTGGGGTTTGTGCAGGGAAACATTACTCTCTCTTGTGTGAGGGACTTTGCTTTCTGTGGATTTTTTTCTGTTTTGAAGACTGCTACCATATTTGTCAGTAAAAGATAGTCCAAAATCCACCACATGTATAAAGACACACATTTAAAGCAATGCTAGAGTCTTGAACTCTGAGACTCGAATGGGACCATGAAGGATTAAGTTTCGATCTCCCACCCATGGCTCAGCTCTTCCTTACAACTTGCTTGCCTCTCATGCCTGGACTGCTGCAGGTGTTCCCTATCTGCTGCCAGCCACTTCTGCTCCTGCCCAGTCTGTTCTTCACTTCAGAGCCGGGATGAGTCTTCCAAAATACAAATTTGCTCCTGAACATCATCCACCCCCACCCTCTCCATCAGTCTAAATCCTACAGGGCTCCAGTGGTCTGGCCAACACCTGCCCCTGCAGCCTTAGCTTATGCCATGCCCCCATGATCTTCCTGATCTGCTATAGTTATCTGCTCTTAGTTTAGTTCCTTGCTTCTCTCTGCCACAGGTCCTTTTCATATGCTCACCCCACCACACGGAATGCTTTTCCCTAACCCCTTTGCTTGGTTAACTTCTACTCCTTCTTTGGATCTTGATGGTCACATCCTCGGCGATACACTTTCTCACTTCCTTGACTAAGTCACATCCTCCTGTTGCATGTTCTTATAGACTCTGCATCTTTCATCTATAGCATTCATCATTTTTACATTTGTTATAATGTTTTGTTTTTTTTTGTGGTACCAGGGATTGAACTCAGGGGCGTTCTACCTCTGCGCTATGCCCCCGGCCCTATTTTTTATACTTTATTTTGAAACTGGGTCTTACAAAGTTGCGGAGGGCCTCACTAAGGGGAGAGAGAGACAGGGAGAGAGAGAGCGAGAGAGCTGAGGCTGGCCGCGAACCCGGATCCTCTGGTCTCTGCCTCCCAAAGTACTGGGATTACAAGCGTGCGCCACCACGCCCGGCTTATAATGTTTGCTTCACATCTGTATCTCCCATAGAACTGCGATTTTTCTATGAAAAAGACCATGTATGTCTTTTTCCTTAAGACATTGCTTAACCCAGTGTCTGGCATACAACATTTGCTGATGGACAGGAGAAAAGGAGGGAGGGAAGGAAGGGGAAAAGATGGAGGTGAATCAATCTAAAATATGCACCTCTGGGTACTTCTAGTGGTGGAGAATGGGCTAATTTTAAGCTAGTTCATTCTGTTTTCCATGGGTTTTGTTTGTTGTTTTTGTTTTTGGTTCTGGGGGTTGATCCCAGGGACATTCTATGCCCAAGCTACAACCCCAGCCCTTTTTTATTTTTTGTTTTTGATTGGGGTCTTGCTAGGTTGCTGAGAGTCTTACTTCATTGGTGAGGCTGTCCTCAAACCTGAGATCTTCCTGTTTCAGCCTCCCAAGTACTGGGATTATAGGCGTGTACCACCACGTCCACCATAGTTTTAATAATTAGAGAATTTTCTCTATTATTATCAAGCTATGGTCTCTCTTTGTATCTTATCTCCCCAGTCCTGGTTCTGTTCCTGGAGCACTAGATAACACAGCCAGCCCCTGAATGTTTTAGGGAGTGCTCTCCCATTGAGCTACATCCCCAGCCCTTTTTATTTTGAGAGAGAGTCTTGCTAAGTTGTCTGAGATCAGCCTCAGACTTGCGATTCTCCTGCCTTCAGCATTTAAATGTTATACCCCGGAAGTTCCACTTGTCATTCCCTTTCACACCTCATCGGCCAGAACTAGTCACATGGCCTCAACCAACCCCAAAGACATCCAAGAAGTTCAGTCATGAAGCTTCACGACTTCATGGGCTCAGAAAGTGGAGAGACAGAAATACTATCACACGGGAGTATAGTATACAACACTTTTGAAAATTGTTCATAGAAACTTTTCTTTATGAGACCTATGGAATAGTGTTTCAATAAGGGCCACCTTGGGAAACACTGGATTCTAGCTGGGAAAACAACAGGTCCAGTAGAAGCAAATCCATTAAAGACCATCTGTCTCCACTTCACTGGGGAGTTCTTCATCCGCCTCCTTTGGTCACAGCTTCTCAGATACAAATCATACTCCTATGACCACCCAACACCCACTCTTCCATCCTGTTTACAAGATTTTTATGAAAGAATGTTGCTGAAAGCAAAAACTATTTGGCCCATAGGTCCTTTTTGAACTACAGGCTACTTGAAATGAGATGAATTTGTTTTGACTCTTAAATCCTTCAGTTGAGCCCATGGCTGAATCTATTTCAACGAAAATACAAAAGAAGAAATCCTATACAAATTTCTCCTGACATCTAAGGAATAAAAATGGATTCTAAAGTGTAACTGGAAAACATCAAAATGCAAAACGACCTTATATGGATGTTATAATCACCCATATACATAAGCAGATGGCAGGCAAAGCATGCAGCAAGGCTACTTAGGAGAGGCGCAACAGCAACGGGAAGGACTGGGGACGAAAGCAGTATCCGCCTTCCTGGTAAAATGAGACCCGAGGGTCAGCGCCTCCTGAGGCCGCCTGTGGTAATGCAGGAACCCATCCATTGCCGCTGTGAAGTAGTCCCCAGGGTGCGGGAGTTTGATTGCAATTTGACTGCAATACTGTGTTGTCCTTGGTGTTCTGGAGCTATGCACATCTCGCCACTGGTTTCTACTAAAGATGGTGTTTGGCTAGCAGAAGTCAGAGGGAGTTTCGGGTGCCCTAATGACTCTGGTCTGGATATACGAAGCCAATCGGGCTGAGTGGGCTTATTAGGATGGCTGGCCCCGAAGGGCTTGGTCTTGCTTACACAATGGAGCCAAAGGCCCATTGAGGGTAGATATAGAGTTGGCTTATGCCCCAGCTGTTCTAAAAAGGACTTGAGGCCCATTTCTTGGACATCTGTAAATCCCAAGAACAGGGAACTTTAAAAACAAGACAACAAAGAATCAGGAACTTTTTTTCCCTGTGCTCCCTAATTCAGAGTGAAAGACGCCCTCTGTCCTGACTTTTCCAAGTCTCACAAAAGGAAAGGGAAAAGACTATGTCTGAAAACCATTACTGCTTAGCTTTTGTGACTGCAGAGAATGCTGCCTATTCTAAAAGCTCTAGTTAGTAAGACTTTGGCTTTAGTTGTTTGCTTTTTTGGCTGGCAGAATATCACAGGGGTGGAGTGAAGAGGAGGCAGCTTGAGGGAGCAGTGTGGAGAGGAAGCCCGGCACGGAGAATGAGGAGCCTTCATGTCCAGACCCACTCTGTCCCTGATGTGTTGTGTGGCTTCTGGCAAAGGCCATCCCTCCTCTGATCTATGTGTTCCCTTTCATGGGGCGTAGAGCCTGTAATGACAGCTCTTTTGTTTAGTGCTTTTCTGTTTGGAGAGTCTGTCCTTCCACCTCCACAATCTCTTTTGCTCCTCACGACAGCTGGTGGGGTAGCTCAGGTGTGCTCGCTGTCCCCACTGCATGTGACTACCGTCCAGAGACTCACACAAAACTAGCTCCAGGTGGCTGAGCTCTGGTGCAGACTCAGAGCTTCTGACATCACCTCTTGGCTTGTTTCTATCAGATGGCCCTATGTTTTTAGCTAATAATGTAGAAAGCTCTAGTTATGCATTTGCTTTCTTTTTATTTTTAATTTAAAATATTAGTTAAGGACACTCAGCCACCTCTGTACTGTGGGAAGGGGAAGCATCCAACAGATGTGTAAAATTCCCGGCTTTCCCGTGGCTTCCTCTCCTCGGTGCCTGCCTCCCTGCCTGTGGTTTCGCACATTAGTGCTGACAGCTCTGGTCTCTGCAGGTGCTTGTAGTGACACCAGGCCTTGTGAGAGGTCTCCTGTCCTAGGTTGGATGTGAATCATGTATCTTTCTGAAATAGCCTAATCTGAAAGAGATCGCCTTTGCTATTGACACGGTGTGAGCGATAGCATCAGGAATCTTTTAAATCCAGGCAGAGTAATATGTTTCATTGGAGCCATCTTTCCAAAAATAGACAACCACAGGTATTTTTCCCAGGATGCCTTTGGCACCTAAAAGGGGTTTATGCTCGGATGCACAATCCTTCTTTAGTGTCACGCACTTTGGGTCCTTGGATGAGGTTTTCTCTTGGTGTCAATAGCCATGGCAGGTGGCCACATTCATCTTTGATTTTCCAGGTTGTGGGCTAGGGGTATGGCTCTGTGGTAGAGCACTTGTCTAGCATGCATGAGGCCCTGGGTTCAATCCCCGGCACTGTAAAAAAAAAAAGTTCTAATATGATTTTCCAGGTTGTGAGTTTTATGGTTCTAGCCTCTTAGGTGGTACAAAAAATTTTTTTTGTAATGTGTGAGTCTCTTCTATATCTTCACTTAATATTATCCCTTCATCAGAGATTGTTTCTCACCAGCCTGCCCTGTGGGGTAGCTGCAGCATTTGCTTACTCGTAATGCTTTAGCTTGTTGGAATTGTTTCGAGAGTCCTCAGGGATGGGTGGGAGCTCTGTGGTCCCGTCCTGCCCACCCCTCATCTCCAGCACCTTCCGGATTCAGATGCCTCACTGTGGATACTTTGTTTCACAGGAACAGATAATCTGCAGATACGTGTCACCCCAACCCTGGAGTCATTTCCTCACAGGAAGTTATTACCAATTTCACCGACATGGCCTTTCTCAGAAGTCAGATCTTCCTCGGCAGTGGATAGAATCAAGAATGCGCTGGGACAGTCCCCTGACAACACGAGCTTGTTGCAGCCAGCCTGGACACCTCCGCCCAAGATGCACCGCAGGACCAGGGCTCACGCAGACTTCCCTTCTTCCTTTTACCAAGGAAGTGGACAGAGCGCCTCCCTGGAGCCTTCCAAGGATTCCACCGAGTCCCTGGTCCAGCCGAGGCCTGACAGGGGACGAGAAGCAGCAGACGTGTCAGGTTTGCCTCGCGCCCGCATGCTGCCCCCACAGTCCATGGTCCCCCCATCTCAGTCACAAGTAGGGACTCCCTCCCTTTCAGAGCACTCCCTGAGGTCAGACACACTGCTGCTTCTCCCTCCACCTTCATCCTCTTCATTGGCCCCTGACTCATCTCATTCCATCACCTTTTCTAAGCCGGCAGAGCAGCCCACCGATGTGCCTTCGTTCCCCCAAATAGCTCCAGCTGACTCCTCCAGAGGTCAGGGTCTAGCTAATGCCCTAAACCCAGTTTCCAACAAAATGAACCACATGCCATCCAAAAATGCCCAGGATGTCTCAGGCATCCCCCATCTAGGTTTTTCCAGAGCCTCAACAAAGCAGTACTCTGAGCTGTCCCCAACAGAGGGTCCCCGCCCAGCAGGCACACCCACACCTGGGGTTTTGAGCCCCGTGGCAGAACCGGCCCACCCGCCTCCCCCTCCCCTAGCACCTGGAGGTCCTCGGCTTCCAGGTGGGACCCCGTCACGGTCCATGTTGGAAGTAGCTTCAAGTCCTGCATCCACCCAGCCAGTCCACGCTACGGGGGCTAAAAGAGTGCGCGAAGGGGTGTCTTTGCCGACTTTTAAGAGCACAGCAGCTGCGACCCATGAGTCCAAGCCTTCATTTTTCCAGACTGCAGAAGCAGTGGGCATAGAAATGAGCAGCAGAAAGCTAGCCCCTGCCACTACCGCAAATGACTCTGCTAACCCGCCGCATTTGTCAGCAGCTCCCGAGAACTCCAGAGGGCCCGCCCTTTCGGCAGAACACTCATCTTCCTCTTTGGTGCCTCCTCCTCTGCCTTTCGCCACGCCGGGTCAAGGGCAAGCCATCCTTTCTGGGGCAGTTCCCGCATCACCATCAAATGGGGAAAGCGACCTGCGCTCCGTGATTACTGTCCTCCAGCCCTCAGAGGATCCTGCCTCTCCATCCCTTGTGTCAGAAACGCCCGCTCCTCGTGAAGAAGGCCATGATGGGTTCACTCCTGCTGCAGCCACGGACTTCCCCCTCCAGAGCAAATTCCCGAATCTGCTTTCCACAATGTGGACATTTCCCCTACAAAAAGAGGTCAGTGTGACAGCCTTTTTAGAGAAAAATGAAAAGGCAAATGTGACGGTTCCTCTCCAGGCCCTTCCAAGTAAAGAAGTTTTGAGTCTTCACTCTGTAAACCGATTCACCTCTGATTTTAGCACTGGTCATATCTCATCTCCCATCTCTGGTGTCATTACAACGCCAGGAGCAAACCTCCTTCCTCCAGGATCGCCTATGCTGTCCACATCCACCATGCAAACCACCCCGACGGTTTTCCCATTTCCTGGCTTTTCCAGCACCGTGCCGGAGCCTTACACAGCTGCTGAATTGCCAGCTTCAGCTTCCAAACAGGTGACAGCATTTCCCTCCTCCACCAATGTCTATGATTTCTCAACAATGGGAGGCACGAGAAAGCCAGCAACCACAGATGTTTTCTGGAGTTCTTTTTCAGCAGAAGCTGGATCCCTTTCCACAGAATCGACAATATCTGGCTTGCAGCAGCAGACAAATTATGATCTAAATGGTCACACAATTAACTCCACGAGTTCAACTTCCACTTCCCTTCCCACTGGTTTAACTTCAGCTGCCAATGCAATAAAGTCTCAGGATTTCAAAGATCCTGCTGGGCATTCGGTGGCTGCAGAAGGCTTTAACCTTCAGGATCTAGTGCTCAGTACAGGCACCGATCAGCCTGTACGACAGTCAGAAGTGACCTTGGTTGGAAACCATACAGACCTCTGGCCTACAAGCCATAGCAACCATTCCAGAGACATCCAAACAGCGAAGGTTGACTATTATCCACCCACAAGTCAACATTCTATGTCACATCCCTATTCACAGCTGCCGGCCCAGCCAGCTCATCATCCTCTCTGGCTAAGCTGGCCAAGCCTAACTTCTACAGATAGCTTGCAGGACATGCTTTCAGATGGGACGGATACAGGTTCCCAGATTTCTAGTGACATCTATCCATCACCTGGAATAAATGCTTCCACGCCATTCCAGAGTAATCTCGACTATCACTCAGCTGCTGAATCTCCTCCTAAATCGACCAGTGCCTTTCCCAGGACCCCCTCCAAGGTGCTGCGAGCTTCTCAGCGCCCCAAGAAATGGACAGGTGCAGCCACTAACGCAGGTAGTTTGTTTCCTGGCACCCCCGAAACAGGTATGATTGCTTTTGTGGCAAAAGCATCTTCAAGCTCAGCACAGATACCCAGCTTTGCTCTGAAGGCACATACCCTCCCCCTTCAGGAGCGAGAGCTAACCACCCCAAATAGACCTGTTGTTGATCTTCTGTCCACTTCAGTTTTTGAAAGCATTCAAAATCTGTATCCTTTGCTGTAAATGGCTTTGCTGTAAGTGGCATTCTCATTATGGTTAATTGACTTAATGAGCCTAGAGCTGTTTTACCTGAGTTCTACCCGCTGCAAGCCCCGGAGTACGGACACTGCTCACCCTAGCAAACCCATAAGTTACATCCATTCATTATCAGAACAAGGGATGAGTATATTCCAGGCCAATGACAAACTTTGCCTTTTCTCTTTTTACAGTGGACTCCTTGATGTCATCCAAGGTAGAACCAACAGCAGCCGCTGCAGCAGCCGCGTTGTTTCTGAGGAAATCAAGTCCACCGGCGCTGTCTGCAGCCCTGGTTGCTAAGGGCACCAGCAGCAGCGGCTTAGCCAAGAGCAGTTTGGCCACTGCTATAGCTAAAAATGTCACCAACAAGGCAGCATCTGGCTCAAAGACAACAGCAGGGGCAGTGCACACAGCCTTCCCATTCACACCGACCTACATGTTTGCCAGGACGGCACACACCGTGGGCACACATACAGTCATGCAAGGGAACACAGGCACTGCCTCTGGCCTGTCATCCACAACACACCTCCCCAGGAAACCACAAGCCATGCACACCGGCCTCCCAAACCCCACCAAGCCAGAGACGCCCAGAGCGCCCACCCCTCGCCCGCTGACCATCACAGCCGCGCTGACATCCATGACGGCGTCAGGAAAGGCCACCCGGCTGCCACCTTTGCAGACAGAAAACACAGATGCTGCTCTTCCTGCTGCGTCCACTGCAATGGTCACGACTGGCAGAATAGCATCCAACCTGGAGTGCCAGATGTCCCAAAAGCTCATGGTAAAGACAGGTGAGAGGCACTGTCCTTCTGATTGGGCTTGAAAGCAGCAAGCCTGGCCTCAGAGATGGAACAGAACAATTCCTCTTTCAGCTCAGGGGTTCTCAGCCGGGGTGACTTTGCCCTCCCTCCTCCAGGGGACATTTGGTCATGTCTGGAGACATTTTAGGTTGTCACACCTGGGGGGAGGGTGCTCCTGGAATCTAGTGGGATAGGGACATGGAATGCTGCTAAATATTCCACAATGCATGAGACAGCCCCTGGCGACAAAGAATAATCCATCCCAAAGCATCAGTAGGCAGAGGTTGAGAAACCTTGATCTCCACCAAGTGTCAGAGGAGAGGAGAAGCTTCAGACAACACGGATTTGAGCCCTGGGATCAGTCCTGTCATTAAAGGCTTCTGGGAGACCTCAGTTCTTCCAGTGGGTCTGAGAATGCCTATGTGCACCATGATTTGCCTGTAGACAAAGCGGTGCTGTCTCACATGAATAAATGATGTGATTTGCTTAATACAAAACCTTGGAAAGTGCTACAGAACTCAGAAAAGCTTTTTGTCATGTGCTTTCTTAATCAGCAAATACTGAAACTACAGCTATGGTACCCGAGGTGGGAACCCGGGATTTCTTTTGATGTTGAAAAGGAGACTTTCTTGAAGAAGTTGGGCGGGCAGCTCTTTAACCATTGCTGTCTTTTTAGCCCACTCCCCAGTTGCGGCAGAGCCGGCCTAGAATGCGCAGGGTGCTTTTAACAGTGTGGTAGTGTTTGCTATAAAAAGCATTAGACAAATTATTTGAAAGAGCATGCCAATGCTGAATGCTCGCATCCCGCCTTCCTCCTCACCCCACAAAGAATTCAATGAAATTATATCTTGAGACATATCCTATTCTAAAATGGGAAATTGTGAAAGTAGGCTTAGAGGAAAATACAGTATCTCTTTCCATTTCTCAAGAAATTATACCATCTGCTTTTCTGCTCCCTTCCCCCCTCCCCATAGAAACCTTCTCTCCTCTCCCTCACCTTCCCCCAAGCCCAGCCACATCTAACCAGTCACCAGCTCCTTTCAGCTGCCTATGTCCAAGCCCCTTCTCTCTTTCTGTTCACACTGCCACGTCCCTGGTTCACACTAATTGTCACTCACCGAAATTCCTGCAACACCAGCCACATTTATATCTCTGCTTTCAGAACTCCCCCCTCTCCAATCTGTTCTCCAGTCCAAAGTCAAAAGAACCTTCTAAAATACATTCCTTTTCTTAAAACTCATTTCCCATTGCCCTCAGGACCAAGCCTAAACATGCACACTGGAATATTGCACTCTGTCCCCTGTGTTTTTACACTTGGCATTCCCTCTGCTGGCAGTGTGCGGGGAGTCCCTTCCCCTTGCCTACCTCACTCCTATTATCTGCCGGGACTCAGCGAAGCACCACTTCCTATTGAAACCTCTCCTGATCCCCAGTCCCTTGCCCAACTCAGCCCCTGATCCGCAACTCCTCTTAGAAGCTCTGACGGCATCCTGGGCTTCCCTTCTGACAGCTCCTGTCACAGTCAGTCACGGTTTCCTATCTCCATCCTGTGTCCCCATCCCTGTCTCTGTCCCACTTGTGAGGTGGGATTGCACCAGCGGATCCGGGGTTGTTTGGGGCTGCAGTGCCTGCTCAGGGCCTGCACCTAGGCAGGCTGTGGTGGGTGCTGCTGCAGGAATTTCACTGCATGAGGACTCTCATCAGGCAGGCACTGTAGAGCCCTGCTTTCAAGGTCACTGGCAGCATGAGTCAGAAATGAAGTACTGCCGGAATACCATCTCCTTGTCCACCAGGGCCACACAAATGGCTAGGATCTTCTTTCCATAGAACTTTAAAAGGTCCAGCAGAGCCACTGCCCCAGCCTGTCCCCTCATTGGTGGCCGTTGCTCACAGCTTTGCTTGGAGTTTGTAGGAGATGGTGGCTGGGAGGAGAGGAGGGCTTGTTCACTATGAGTTTGCAGCTCACTCTGATACCATGCTTCTGTTTCACCCCACAGTTCTCTTTCTAACCCAACGGAGAGGGCAGAGCGGGGAATTCCTGAAGCTCAATGTAGCCAAAGGGCTCACGCAGGCGTTGCGGAAGGCTTTCCACCAGAACGACGTCTCGGCTCACGTAAGCCTCTTGCTTTCTACCTGGCTAACCCACCATCCTCCCTCTGGGGCCCAGAGTGTGCTTCCACTGGTGTCCTCCTCCCTAGGTGCCACACCCACGTCGCCAGAAGTAGAATCTTTCTTTATTTTGGCAAATAGCTAATACGCTGTGGCTGGAGGAAAAGGTCACATTTTGAGATGGAAAATTGAGACTAATTGCCTTATGTCGATTTGTTTTAAAACCTGGATATGCTGTTTTTAACTGCCCCTTATCTCGTTGTGTGGGGAGAGTGTTTAATATGGTCTGTGTAATTCTTTAGAAACCATCAATTGCTTTTTCCTTTATCTTTCACACCATTGCAAATAATGATTTATTTCCGGACATTTAAAAATTGTTCTGACTTGTAAATCAAGTCCGACTTTGCTTAAATTGCCTGTAGCAGACAGGGAAGTAAACATTTTTTTTCTTCCTCCAAACACTTTAATGCCAAGTACTGTTTAACAACTGCTGGCTAATTTCGATGGCAGATCCGAGTGATGGAAGCTTTGTTTTACACTCTTTTGGTTTGATTCCAAGTGTTAAAGCAGTAAATGCGATTGGCAGTCTGTGGACTCCCTTTTGCACCACTTAAAAATATTGTTCTGGCTTCCTCCTTTGACGTTCTGTTTGGCAGCTGCATTCAGCTTAGTGCTCCCCTCCCCCCATCACACCGAGGACTGGAGATGAGATTTGGCATGTAGTTTATTGGTCATCGTCAATCTTTCTTCTACACTTCTAAAAGAAAAAGAAATGCATTCCATGAGATGCTTGTGTGGTTTCTGCCTCAGAAACTTTACTTGAAAGTTGAACTTTCCTATTTAGTTGCCTGATACAGTTTTCACTAAACTTCAGTCATTCTCCATCTACCCTCACAACTTTGGTCTTGTCTGCATATCATCCCAGACCACTGTAACAATGAACATTCTTTAAAAAAAAATCAGCTCACTTTTAAAAGTTTAAATGCATTTCTTTTGAAAGGGTATTTGGTATTACTACCATACTTGAAAAACAGGATCATTTGCCATAAATAAAAAGTAATGGTAAAAATGAGAATAATGAAAACCAAATAGCTTGCTAAATTCACGCTGAACATTGTTGCCTACTGGAGGTTCCAAGGCTGAGTCTGGTGTCACTTTGTTTGTTTAAGAAAAGTACTGGCAAGGATTAGAGAGGTGTTAAAGCAAACAGTCCCTGAACTGGGGCTTGCTCTTTGAGGTCATTAGTAGGGTTAAAAGGGGAGCAGCTTTCTCACTGGGTGAACTGGTTGTTTGTGGCTATGTCCATGGTCTACCCTGAAGCTTTTCTGGTTCTACTCACAATCTTCTTTAGGAAAAGAACTAATAAGAACGCACTGTTGAGGGGCCAAAGCATAACTGTTCTGCTCTAAAAATCAGTTGTCTTTCTTTGGAAAGTACATGTGACACTTTTTTTGTGTGTGTGGTGCTGGAGATTGAACCCAGGACCTTATGCATGTTAGGCAAGCACTCTACTACTGAGCCACATCCCCTGCCCCACATGACACTTCTAATGGAGATGAAAGAATAAGGAAAAAGCAGGTGTTCAAAACACCCGAACATAGGAGTCCAGTTTTATAAGATGGAAAGAATTCTGGAGATGGGCGGTGCTGCTGGTTGAACCTATTATGTGTATACTTAATATCACTGAATAACGTCCCTGAGGACTCAGCGGTAAGAGCAACTCTGTGACTCATCCCCACCTTAACCTTGAACTGGGGTCCCAGCCAAGGATGGACCCAAGTCTGTGTCTTCCTCTCTGCATCTAGAGTGAGAAATTCACTTGAATTACTTCTTGAACCATCCCCTGAAAGTGCCCCACTGAGGTTGCCACTTCTGCCTTTTAATTCTCATAAATGATAAGCGATATAATAAAGCTATCTTTCCCAGTATTCCATTCACTAGAAAATTCTTCTGCCTGCTGTCTCCTCTCTGCCTTTTTTGGTGATGATTAGTGCTCACAGGATTATACTAAGGCACTTGAAGAATCCACAAACACACATTTATTCTTATCCCATGTAGATTCAGTGGAAATTTTATTTTGTTGTATTGTGATACTTTGAAATTTAGCAATCTAGGTATGCTTTACAGGATTGTTAGAATGTTTGTTGAATGAGAACATCCTATTCCCCAGTCTTGCTAAGTAACAGTTGTGGCTCTAAGAAACAACAAGGACTTAAAGTACTGTGGAAGGAAACAATAAGTTCTGGGTGTCCATTTGTTTTGTAGGTGGACATTCTGGAACATTCTCATAACGTCACAGTTGGTTATTATGCTACCAAAGGGAGGTTGGTATACTTGCCTGCTGTTGTGATGGAAATGCTTGGTGTTTATGGAGTCAGCAACGTCACTGCAGATCTGAAGCAACATACCCCAAACTTACAGTCTGTGGCAGTCCTTGCCTCCCCATGGAAGCCCCAGCCTGCAGGCTACTTCCAGCTGAAAACAGGCAAGTAACTCAGAAGGAAAGGAATCCTATGCATTCTAGGACCCAGGGCAGTACCAAGTGGATAAGAGTTTAAAAACTCCATTTCTAGCTGCTCTGTCATCTTTTCAAGTCCCTGTGTACCTTCTTCAAAGGGCCCCGCTCATCAAGTGTCCAAGTTCCCTCTACATCAGTCTAAACTTTTCTAAGCCTAAATTTATTAGAAATGTTACATCATAGGAGCTTTTCTTCCCAATTTATATAAATAGTACACATGAGCACTGAGTACTGTGTTTTTCCCCCTGTATTACCAGTGAATGCTAATAAGAGTTGAGCCTCCATAAAATCTAAAGCTTGATCTGGGCATGGTGGTGCATGCCTATAATCCCAGTACTTGGAGGGCTGAAACAGGAGTGCAGACTCGAGGCCAGCCTCAGCAACTTAGACCCTCAGCAACTTAGCGAGAGCCTGATTCAAAATAAAAAACAAAAAGGACTGGGAGTGTTGCTCAGAGGTGGAATGCCCCTGGATTCAATCCCCAGTACCAATAATAACAATAGTAATAGTAATAATAATAATAATAATAATAATAATAAATTTTTAAAAACTATAGTTTGGAGCAATAGGCTCCAAACATCACTGAATCAGAATCTCTGAGCTTAGACCTTAGAATCTTTCTTTCTTTCAAGCTCCCTGGTGATTTCTGATTTGCAAAGTTTGTAAACCACAAAAGTGGAGAAACCATTGAGATGGAAACACTCAATCAACTTGGTAATGGAGGTCAATTGATTTTTTTTTCCCCTCCAAAGAAATAGAAGGTGTGATCTCTCTTAGGGTATTATTTGTCCATCTTTCAGCAGATGTGTACATATTCCAATCAAATAAAATCATGACATCCTTGCATTGGAAGGGATCTCAGGTTAGATCATCATTTTAATTTTTTCTCAGTTATAAGTCATTTTAAGAGCCATTTTCAAAACTATAATCAAACCTTGACTGGTCTTAGTTTATTCATCTAATTTCTCTAACCTGAAATCATGCTGTTTTTTATAGTGCCTGCTACTAAATCCAGGGAAGTAAGAGGCAGAGCTTTGGTGGGTACTGATTTTTTTTTTTTTTTTGCGCGGTACCGGGGATTGAACCCAGGGGTGTTCTACCTCCGTGCTACACCCCCAGCCCTATTTTTTATACTTTATTTTGAAACCGGGTCTCATGAAGTTGCGGAGGGCCTCACTAGGTAGAGAGAGAGAGAGAGAGAGAGACAGGGAGAGAGAGTGAGAGAGAGCTGAGGCTGGCCACGAACCCCGATCCTCCAGTCTCCGCCTCCCAAAGTACTGGGATTACAAGCGTGCGCCACCATGCCTGGCGGGTACTGACTTCTTATTCTCATTCTAGTGCTGCAGTTTGTGAGCCAGTCAGACAACATACAGTCCTGCAAGTTTGCTCAGATCATGGAGCAGAGGCTACAGAAGGCGTTCCAGGACGCCGAGAGGAAAGTCCTGAACACCAAGAGCAACCTGACGGTTCAGGTAGGGAGGAGGGGCTTCAGGTGTGTAGCTGACAGCAAACCACAATGCAAATGTTGCACGAAATGACTTGGATTCTCCATTTCAAAGCTGCGTGTAAATGTAACTTCACACTTTGGGCGGGTGAATAGACAGTCTTGGTGTTGGTGAGGATGTCTGGGGTCTGGCCGCGACAGGAAGGATACTGTGTCATCGTGCACCTGCTATGGTTTCGGGTTTTGTGTTTATTTTCTCATGTGATGCTTCCTCAGGACTTTCTAATACATTTATTATTTTTAAAAATTGAACTAGAATCAACTATATAAGATATATCAAATGTCTCATATAAAATGAATAAATGAATCTATTTTAAATAGCTAACTCATCAAGATTTCATCAAGATTTGCCTGTTCTGTGATTTGCACCGGGTTCTGTTCCACATATAAACACAAACAATCACACACACACACACACACACACACACACACACACACACATACACACTCACATACTCATGCTCACACACTTTGTATTGAGGGCTTGCTATATGACATGAACAATACTAAGTGTTTTACAGATATTTTGCAACATAATACTTAAGACATCTTTCTGAGATATTCTTACCTCTGTTTCACCCAAGAGGAAACTGAGAGAGAGGTTATGAAGTTTCTGGAAGGTCATACAGTTGGAAAAGAATGGAACAAGGACTTGAACCAAAAGTCCATCCTTTTATCCACTAAGCTCTACCAGCATCAGTGCAATGTAGAAATGGGGTCCTTGATGGAACTTTTCGAAAACATGTGAATTCTTTCCCAGGGAAATCCCACTCCTGGGGCACCATATATTTCAGCTTCCTGGATCACAGTGCACATACTACCAACAGCCTTTCTCAGACCCAATGTTCGCCATTATGTAGATATTATCCCACTAAGGACAGATGCTTCTTTAATGATATTCATCCAGCCCCCGATTTCTCTAATTAACTCCACAGTTCAATGTCTCTGTTTTGACTACTGAACTAAAGCCTTTGCAATTAGGCCTGGTGCTTTTGAAATTGACATTTAGCATAAGTGAATTATCGGCAAAGCCAATACGATGTAGAAAGCATACAATTTAATTTGAATGAGCAGCTTTCCTTTCCTAGACTCATCCAAAGTGTATAGGGAAGTATCTCATTATGATTTAGTTCATATTAAACTAAGATCTAAAAATGTGTCTGGGACTTAAGATTTATGTAAGGAGTGTGACTCAGCTCTCTTGCAGGAAATCTTTTTCTTTCTGATTGGATTTGTGATTCTCACAGGTGCATAAGCCTAGTTGGAGCTTGGCAGCAGAGCATTCTTTAATTGTATTCAGGAGGCACAGACTTATTGAGCGCCTGCTATTTGTCAGCAGTGGGAGGGACAACAAGATAAATAAGCTGCTTTTGGCATTAAGAAGCCTCTCTTGTGTTGTTGTGTGCTAGTTATGAGCCATCAGACGAAATTTTGTCAATCAAATAACAAACCTTCCTCGGAAAGGACTAGAACAGATGATTTCAACATTGCATCTAAATAAAATTTAGATGCTCTTGACCATTTTGAAAGATCTTGAAGTTAATGGATAATTGGATGAATCACTTTATTAATTCCATTCTACTTCTTGCCTTGGCTGACAGGAAGTCCAGAACCAAATTTGTTGGCTGGATTTAGCAACCCTTTTGGCCCCTATGTCATGCATAGGTAACTATGTGCTAACCATCCTCCTGTCTTTCATCTGGTTTTCTAGGACCTGGTTTTGTAATTAAGAACATTCCATTTTATTGTATTAAATATACTTTGTAAGGCACCTTGAATCCATTGTGGAATATAACTATGTAAATAATTAATTCATTCAGAGTCATTGAGAAAATGACCATTAAAAAAAAAACTGGTAGCCTTGGTATTAGGGGCTAGATTACAGTTGACTCAATTAGGACTGTTTGGATTGTGACAGAATCCAAGCTTATGAGGCTTACGCAAAAAGAGGAAGTGATTGGCTCCTGAAACTAAGTTCCCCAGCTTGTTTATTTCAGGCACAACTGGATCCAGGTGCTTCAATGATTTCTTCATGAAGTTCTCTCTCCACCTCTTGGCTTGCCTTGCTTTGGGCCAGCATCGCCCTCAGCCCTGTTAGGTGGCCCTTGCCACCTTCAGGTTCATCTCATCCTCACTGTTTATGGTCTTATGGAAACAAAGTTTTTCATGTTATTACAGTCAAAATCCTGGAATTGACTCTCACTCAACCCACTGTGCCCATTTTTGGATTAGTATCTGTGGCCAAGGAGATGAAATGTCCCAGTCAACTAGGCCTGGCTCAGATGCCCCCACCTGGAGCTTGGGTGGGACAGCACATGGACAGGAAGGAGGGGAGAGGTGGTTCCCCAAAGAAAATTGTGGTGCTGCCATAGAAGAAGAGAGGATGGATGCTGGGTAGGCAAAACAACAGCTTTCAGCTCCATCAGCCTGCAGGTCTAATTAGCTAAATGAATCATGGCATGAGTGAGTGAGAAGAGATGAGACCAGAAGCTATAGGCACCCAAGGGTAAAGATATGATGGGAAAGTGCCCCCTGTAAAGGCTGCTTACTGGGGGACAAGGCATGAAAATACAAGTAAATGGAAAGACATCCTATGTTCATGGATTGGGAGACTAAAAATTAAGATATCCTAGTACCATGGGATCTACAGATTTGATGTAATCCCTATCAAAATCCCAATGATCTTTAATTTTTTTTGCAGAAATAGAGAAATCCATCCTAAAATTCAAATGGAATCTCAAGAGACCATGAATAGCCAGAACAATCTTAAAAAAAGAAGGACAAAGTTTGCAGGTTTTATACCCTCTGATTTCAAAACTCAATACAAAGCTGCGATAATCAAAACAATGTGATACCAGCATAGGGACAAATATACAGACCAGTGGAATAGAATAGAGCCCAGAAATAAGCCCTCTTGCATATGGTCAAATGATTTTTTCACAAGGGTGCCAAGCCCATTCCGTGTGGGAAATGATGGTCTTTTCAACTAGTTGGGAAAACTGGAGGTCCACATGCAAAGAATGAAGTTGCACCCTTACCCAACATCATCTACCAAAATTAACTCAAAATGGATCAAAAACCTACACATAATAACTAAAACTATAGGACTCAGAACATAGACGAAAAACTTCATAACACTGGATTTGGCAGTTTTCTGGAGATGACACCAAAAGTGCAGCCAACAAGAAAAAAATTAATAAATTGGACTTCATCAAAATTAAAAACTGTTTTCCATTAAAAAACACTCCCTACAGAATGAAAAGACAACCTACAGAATGGATAAAAAATGTGGAAGTCATAAAGTGAATAAGTGGTTAATATTCAGAACATATAAACATATTAAGAACTCCTACAACCCAACAATAAGAAGCCAAACAACTCTATTAGAAATGGACAAATGACTCAAATAGACATAGCCAATAAGCTCTACAAAAGAGGCTCTATATCACTAATCTTCAAAGAAATGTAAATCAAAACTATCTGATAAGCTTGGCGCAGTGACTGCACACCTGTAATCCCAGTACTTGGGAGGCTGAGACAGGAGGATCACAGGTTTGAGGACCGCCTTAGCAATTTAGCAAGACCCTGTTTCAAAATAAAAAATAAAAATGGCTGGGGCTGTAGCTCAGAAGTAGAATGCTCCTGGGTGCAATCTCAGTACCAACCCCCCCAACCTACAAACAAACAAACCAAACCCCAGAAAATAGTAAGTGTTGGTGAGGATGTGGATAAATTGGAATCTTTGTGCATTGCTAGTGGAGATATCAAATGGTGTAGCCACTGTGGAAAACAGCATGGTGGTTCCTCAGAAGAATTGGACATACTATTGCCATATGATCTAGCAATTCCATTTCCGCATATGTGCCAAAAAGAATTGAAAGTGGGGACTCATACAGCTATTTGTACTCCCATATTTATAGCAGCGTTACTTACACCAGCCAGAAGGTAGAAGCCACCCAAGTTTATCAGTGGGTGAATGGATAAACAAATGTGATATATACATACAATGAAATATTATTCAGCCTTTAAAAGGGAAGGCAATTCTGACACATAATGCAATACGAATGAACCTTGAGAACATTTTTCTAATTGAAATAAGCCAGTCACAAAAGGACAAATGCTATATGATTTCTCTTAGAACAGCTATCTAGAGTTGTGGAATTGATAAGTCATCCAATTCATAAAAGGTATGTAGAAAGTAGAATGGTGGTTGCCAGGCATTGGGAGGAGAGAGAAATGAGTTGTTTAATGGGTTCCATGTTGCTATCTGGGAGAAATTCTGAAGATGGATGTTGGTGATAGTGGCACAACACTGTGAATGTACGTAATGCCACTGAACTATATATTTAACAATGGTTCAAAGATAGTAAATTTTATGTTTTGTATATCTTACCACAATAAAAAAGTATAATTCACCTCGTTGAATGCAGTATGTATAAAGGGTTATGTACAAAGGGTTATATTGCAATATAGGCTTGGAGATCCAGTGAGATTTAGTTTTGTTGGAAGATGGAAAATTGATATTCACAATAGAGATAAAGGTTGAAACCTTATTATTGTTATGTTTTGTGCAGTACAAGGGATTCAGCCCAGGGCCTTGTGCATGCCGGACAAACACTGTACCACTGAGCTGCTTCCCCAGCCCTGAAAGGTTATCTTTTAGGATATTATTTAGTTATTATTTCTTTAGATGGCAGGATGGTGAGGTCTTTTGAGTTGTTCAGAAAGAAGTGTCTTTCTTTTTGGTACTTCGGGACAGAGGCCTGAATACCTTTGGCTAAACTATATTCCAGAAATACTTTCCAGAGAGAAGAGGAAGAGTTGAACAGAAATGTTGACTCTGTTTATCATTAATCATGGGAATATGGCTTTGGGTTAGAAAATTGAAAGAGAACTTCCACCTGTGGGAAATGGTGGGAAATAAAGGAGGTGTCCTTGGCAGCCTTCTTCAAGGTCAGGTTAGAGAGGGAAGCTGCAGGATGGACATCTGAGTGCAAAGATCTGAGAAAGTTGGGATGTCAGTCAGTCTCCTGGCCCAGAAGACAAAACACATTCATGAAAAGGCAATTTGAGGAGAATGCAGTAAAGGGCACCCTTTTGGAAACATGGGCAGAGATGAGTACCCAGGGCTGTAAGGGCTGGGCCCTGATGGGGTAGGGGAAGGGAGCGGTCACAGGTGACCCCACAGCTAGGGAGTGCTAGTCACTACCCTAATGTGCTAGCGTCGATGCCCTCATCTCCCTGTCTGCCCTCTCTTCCATATCCGCCTAAGCCCCTTGAGCTGAAGCCAGCCAGCAAAGGAGCCCCCTCCCCCGAGGTGGCCGCCATGCTTTTCCTGCAGGACTGGAGGCTGAGCAGGACTTCAGGGGCAGGGCGGCTGGCAAGCAGATCTGGAACAGGGAGCCACACAGAACCCAGCGATATCATGTCTCCAAGTCGAATGACTTCTTCCTGCATGTGTATTTCAAATCTCATCTGTGGGATATTTTTGTCCATACATTGACCCAGAAAACCTCATTTTTCGGTAACTAAAAAAATGAATTAGACAAAATGTGAGAAGAAAACCATGTCATCTCACGGATTTTTTTTTACATGTTCTTTATTAAATTAGTGGATCACAAGGAAATGTAATTGCTCTCCAAAGAACATATTGTATCTCTCTGAGTTCCTTTTACAATCAGGTTCAGTTGTCCTGCCCATGATAAGTTGGTGATCAGCACTGTAAACACTGTACATTCCCGAACCTTTCCACCTGAAAAACTCTCTGCAAGCTTCACTCGAACCTTCTCTGTCTGAGCAGTTGGGCCCTCCTTAAATTTGGCATTCCTAGTGTCTGCGTTATGTTTTCAGAATTATAACAATCACTTGAGACAACTCAGCCCCCAGAAAAATTACCCCAGTGGTTAAGAATCTGAAATCAAGCCAGTGTGGTGGTATATGCCTGCAATTCCAGTACTTGGGAGGCTAAGACAGGAGGATCGCAGTTTGAGGCCCGCTTCAGCAGCTTAGTGAGGCCCTCAGCAACCTAGTGAGATCCTATTTCCAAATAAAAAATAAAATAGGCTAGGACTATAGCTCAGAGGTAGAACACCTCTAGATTCAATCCCTAATAACACACACACACACACACACACACACACACACACAGAACCTGAAGTTAGACTACCTGGGTTCAAATCTTGACTCTGCCACTTATGAGCTGTGTGACCTTGGGTAAATCCCTCAAGCATTCTGGGTCTTGGTTTCCTCATCCATACAAGGGAGTCATGACTGCACACACCTTCTAGGGTTGCGGTGAGGATGAGATGAGACTACGTGCCCTTGGCATGCAGCCAGACTTGTGGTCAGCAATCAGCAAGTGATGGCTCTTGTTACAATTCTTGTCTCTTCCTTGCCATTTCCTACTGTCCTTCCTTTCCTACCAGGAACTTCTGCTCAGCTCTCCCCTCCCACAGCCTCCAGGAAACACACCCACTCTTATTTGGCCTGTCTCCCTCCCTTTCCTCCCATGTTGATTCAGATCGTGAGCACGTCCAATGCTTCCCAGGCTGTCACCTTGGTGTACGTCGTGGGCAATCAGAGCACGTTCCTCAATGGCACCGTTGCCAGCAGCCTGCTCAGCCAGCTCTCAGCAGAGCTGGTGGGATTCTACCTCACCTACCCGCCGCTCACCATTGCTGAACGTGAGTATATCCCCGTCACCTACAGGGGCCCTGTCACTTCCCTGGGGACTTCCTCCAGGAAGCAGAGCTCCGGTGTGCCAGGCCACGTACTACCTCTACTATCAGAAACCCACAAACAAAGATGCACTAAGTGGAGCTTGAGTCAATGAAAAATACGTTGCACATTGAAAGAAAGCACCCACTAGGTGCCTTTACCCTTCACATGTCTCATCTCATTGAATCCTCCTGACCATCCCATAAGGTGGACACAAAATTAGAAGAGAAAACTGAAGTTCCAAGAGGTTTCACAAGATACCCGCTCTCCCATAGCTAGTGGGTGTGGAACTGGGTGTGAACCCCAGCAGTCTGCCTTGACCTTATGATGCTGCCTGCAAGGGCTTCTGTCCTTGGTCAATCCAAGTGGTTGTGCTTTTCTCCCACTTTTGCCATCAGCGAATGTTTTCAGGCTATCAGGCCCTGCCCTGGCTGTAGGTGTCATAGTGCAGCCTATTTGCAGTCAACATCGTGACTGCCCTTGATGAAGTCCCGTAGTCTGTGGCCTCATCTCAGTCCTCATTACCATGCAGCAGGCAGAAACTTTGACGCCAATGCAGTCTGGTACCCAAACACTTACTTGGCAGCCAGAGGAAGTAAAGGTTTGTATTCCTGAATGTAATCATTCTTACATTTCACAGGGTGAGTGTGAGAGGTTTTTTTTTTTTTTGTAAATACATATTAGCAAAATTGTTTCTTAATTTCCTTCCATGGTAGTTTTTGATAAATAAGTGAGATAATATTTCCTGTGAATGATACACTAAGCGCATGGTAGCCACCGAGAATTGTTTTGAATGCTTGTTTACTGGCAAGCTATTGCAAGCTTCTGTGTAGTGAGGAAAGATGATATGGGAGAGACGATGTCATAAAAGATGGTATTCAGCCTGGTGTGGTGGCACACCCCAGTAATTCTGGTACTCAGGAGGCTGAGACAGGAGGATCACAGATTTGCAGCTAGCCTCAGCAACTTAGTGAGGCCCTCTGCAACTTGTTTTGAAAAAAAAAATAAAGTAGGGCTGGTGGTATAGTTTGGAGGTAGGATGCCCCTGGGTTCAATCCCCGATAACACACACAAAAGAAGATGGTATTCTGTCATATGGCAGCATGTGCATAATTGATTTTCTTTCATCATTTTAATATTCTTAATAACCAAAGCTAGGGTTTATTGAGTACGAACTGTATGCCAGACACTGTCCTGAGTCCTTTTCATGTATTAACTCTCAGAGTCACAATATTTGTAAGGCAATATAAGACCTTTTGTTATAAGCATTTGGCTACTAAACTTAAGCCCTTGACATTGGAAAAATCTATTCAAGCAAAAAATTATTCCTAATGACCTTAGTGATGGTTGGATAACTGTGTGTGTGTGTGTGTGTGTGTGTGTGTGTGTGCATGCATGCGTGCACGCGCGCATGCGCACACATGTCTGTGGTGATGGGGATTGAACTCAGGGGCATTCTACCGCTGAGCTATACCTGCAGCCCTATTTTATTTTTAATTTGGAAACAGGATCTTGCTAAGTTACTGAGAACCTCCCTCAATTGCTGAGGCTGGCCTCCAATCTGTAATCCTCCTGTCTCAGCCTCCCAAGTACTGGGATTACAGGTGTGCCACCCTACCCATCTGGCTGGATAACTTTTAAAAAGAAAGCTCCAGCTAAGAAAGTTGCAACTGTGTGTCTTGATAATGAGGAAATTCTATTAAGAAGGTTTGAATGGAAAACCTGAAAGAGCAGAAACTTACAAACCCTAAAATCTCTTCATTGGAAAGTTGACCTTTTACTGAGACTTACAGTTGTCTGAACAAGCCAGAGTTTGACCGTACATCACAGAGTTCCCAAGAATGACGATGCAGGTTTTACCTGATTGCTAACTTGTCACTTTTCTATGTTTCCCTTAACAACATGTACATATGAAGCCTATGAAAGCAATTTGATGTGTTTCTTGTTTGTTTTAGCACTGGAGTATCCCAACCTTGATATATCAGAAACAACCAGAGACTATTGGGTGATCACAGGTAATCTCTTATTGTGTTATTTCCCCGCTTCATGTCATCAGGTCGGTCTGATTAAAACTGCATGCTCTTCAGGGAAGCAATTGGCACTTTTCTTTGGCTCTCTCTTAGAAGTTTCTTTTACAGGATCAGAAGTGAGACCTCATGATGAAATGGTTATTAGATAAATAATTAAAAACTGCTGCCTTTCAGGTCCCCCCACCCAACCCCAGCAGCTTCCTCTTTTCAAAAACTGGACGTACTAGGAGTGACAGCCTGGACCTGTGGCTGTCTAGGGCATGTCTGTGGGAATGGTTATCTGTTTATAGATGGTAGGCCTTTCTGAGCTGCCTTGAAAAACCCCAATTAAAGTCTGAGGAGTGCTGGATATGCGCTTCTCCCCCTGGCAGGAGTCCCACCCCGCCCCAATCCTGGTGTGGCCTGACAGTGGGGGGGTTTGGGTGGTGTTTCCTTTTTATTCCCTTGACATTTTGTGGCTGAACTTTATGAAACAGCAAAAGCATTCTGTTGATGTTTTTCAAAAGCCAGACAGTGGCTCCGAAAATGAGGAAAACAAGAATTGAGAGCAAGGATGGGAGAGGACAGATGTTTGCAGGAGGAAAAGTGACCAGTGCAGCCATCCAGGGGAGGGATGAGGGGGAGAAGGATTCGAGTTTTCTGGGACTGTTGTCACACAGCACACAGACAGGGGGACGTAGACAACAGCAGCTTACTGTCTCGCAATCTGGAGCTGAAAGTCTGGGATCAAGGTGTTGGCAGGGTTGGTGTCTGCTGAGGCCTCTCTTCTTGGCTTGTAGCTGGTTGTCTTCTCCCTGTGTCTCCCCTCTGTGCCTGTCTGTGTCCTAATTTCCTCTTCTTTCAGGATACCAGACGTGTTGGATTAGGGCCCACCCTCCTGACCTCATTTTAACTCCATTACCCTTTAAAGATGCTGTCTTCCAGTAACAGTCACATTCTGAGGCACTAGGGGTTAGGACTGCAGCACATAAATTTGGGGAACACATTTCAGCCCATAACACAGAGAGAGGAAGATCTTGCAAGGCATGGAAGCCATACCTGAGTGAGCAGCCTGGTCCTGAACTCCCTTCATCCCTGCCCCATCCTTACTTCCCCCTACAGTCCCAAAAAAGTGGCAGGTGGGCTGCTGTCTCAAAGGCCAACTAAGGAGGACACACCCTGTAGGATAAAGCCCGTCCCAGACCTCTTCCAAATTGCAAAAAAACCGCATTTCTTCCTTTCCTCTAGAGACTTCTCTATGCAGAGATTATTTTACCTGCTAAGAAGGAAAACTAAAGAAACATGTTAAAAAAAATTTAAAAACCCATCAGAGTTTATGCCCAAGAGAGCAACAGTGCTGAGCCAGCAGGTTATGTAACATTTACAGAGTTGCATTTCCTCCTCGAGGGACGGCGCTTTTCCCCCTTGTAGATATTCCCCTCTTCTCCGAACTCGAAGGTTCACATACAGTGATAACACAGCCACCTTGCACACGGGCTGTTCTTAGTCACCGCATCACCCTCGCCTCATCTCCCTGGGTCTTGCCCTGCCTCAGTGGCAAGACACAGCCTCAAGAGAAAGCTCCACACATAGTCCTGTTTGCAGGACTCCCTTGGGGCTTTTCCTTGCCTGCTCACTCACCTCTTTCGCTATTGCTGTTTTTGCAGTTGGTGATCAGAATTGAGTGGCCACCATCACTGTGTCTGGGGCTGGCTGGGAAGTTGGTTAGTGCTTGGGAGGGGCTGGAGCCAGGTTTCAGGACGGCCCTTCTGCCTTCCCTTTGACCCATGGCCACATTCTGAACCCCTGGTGGGCCACCTCCAGCCAGCCCCATCATTTACAGTAGGAGGAGGGAGATGGGGAGCTGAGAGATGAAGTAGATTCGTCAGCCTTTCCTCCCAGGCAGCCTACACAGGCTCTCTGTCTTCTGCTCATTGCTAATAGCAGAGGATTCCTAGTGTCTTCCCTTTCTGCAGTTGGTAGTAAAAAACTTGGACACATTTTCATCTGTTTTCCAATCAACTTATATTGACAGTATTTTTGCACACTATGCACTCTTCCTCTCCCAGAGGGTGGGTCCCTCCTTGATGGAAAATCACTGGCTTAGGTTAACCCCCGCAGTCCCTCTTTACAGAGAACCTTGGAGCTACCCTGTCCTCCAGGGCCCCTGCATTCAGGTTTATATATATGAAGCAAGATAGAAAATTCCAGACTCAATGTTGCTGCCCAAGAGAAGGAAGAACCCATCTTGGGTTTATTCTTCTGTCTCTATTTCATTCACCAGAGTCAAAATACCCCAGACCCAGGAGTGGCTGGACCTCTTCTGTCCTCAGTGCTCTTAACTACCCTAGTGTGTCCTGAGCAGGTCACTCGGGCCCTCTGGGCTTCACACTCTCACCTGTAGAATGAGGGACGGGTATTAGCTGAGCATGAAGAATCTTTCAACTCTGAAGGTATGGGATTCCACCACAAATAAAACAATTTAGTGTGAGTTCAGGAGGCTGAACCAGGCCCGATCGATCATGTGGATCTTAGGGCCCAGTGTGATTGTAAATAAAGAAGGAGGACAAAACAGTGGTATAAAAGCCATCGACTCTGGATGAAGCTCCTTTGAACACAACTGGGGACCTGTCTGCCTCCTTTAAGCTGAATCGGCGGTGGCTGGAGGTAGAAGGCCAGGGTTCTGGCTGATGTGCTGAGAGGTCTGAGCTTCTGTGTCACTGTGAGACGTGTGGGCACATGTCCCTCTCCACACCGTCCAGGTGGGCAGGGAGGGCCGGAGAGACTCAGGCCTGCCACGCTTCTCAAGGGAAGGGAGCAGAACCACCACCTCCTGTGCATATTCTGTACTTTTCATGTTATTTCTTCCTGTGGTAAGGGTGTGTCTAGCAAAGAAGAGTTCACATTGTGACAACAACAATAGCCACCATTTATTATTATTATTATTATTATTATTATTATTATTGTTGTTACTAGAGATTGAACCCAGGGCCTGTCTACCTCTGAGCTATACTCCCAGCCCTATTTTATTCTTCATTTGGAAACAGGGTCTTGCTAGGTTGCTGAGGGCCTCATTAAGTTGCTGAGACTGGCTTCGAATCTCCTTCTGTCTCAGCCTTCCAAATACTGGGATTATGGGTATGTACCACCACGCCCAGCTAGCCACCATTTATTGACATCCTATCAAGTGCCTTATAGCACTGTGCTAGAGGCTGTGTGTGTGTGTGTGTGTGTGTGTGTGTGTGTGTGTGTGTGTTACTGGGATTGAGCCCAGGGCCATTCTGCCTCTGAGCTACACCCCCAGCCCTTTTTAATTTTTAGTTTGAAACCATGTCTTATCAGGTTGCTGAGAGTATTGCTAAGTTTCTGAGGCTGGTCTCAAACCTGTGACCCTCCTGTTTCAGTCTCTCAAGCACTGGGATTACAGATGTACGCCACCACATCTGGCTCTAGAAGCATTTTTTATTGAATTATCTGTTCTTCTCAATGATACAGTCATGAGTAAATAGTGACCAGATGAGGAACAAAGGCCCAGAGAAACTGACTTCTCCAAGAATGCTCCGGAAGGGGGAGCTGGGACTCTATCTTGGGCCCCCACCTGCAGCCCCAGCTCTCCCCAGCTGCCTCCCAAGAAGGACCTCTTCTCTTTGCCGACACTGCGATGCTGCATGTGGAAATTGTCCAGGTGTTGATTCCTGTACCTCTGGGCAATTCCCATGCCCTTCTGCACTTCCCTAGAGGCATTTTGTCTTCAGAAAAAAATTTATTGTAAACTACACATAAAGTAAAAGATACTATTTTAACTATTTTAGGTGTATAATTCAGCGGCATAAGGAATATTCACAATGTTGTGCAACCACCACTGTTATCTAGTTCCAGAACTTTGCCATCACCTAGGGACTCTTGGCTGTCGCCTTTCTTTGATGTCCGCCTTTGAATCATGGCTGAGAGACCCATGAAGTAATCCACAAGGATGCCCCTTGACTGTCCTGTGTCCCCTCTCCCATGCTTGTCTACCCATCAAGAGAGGCTAACTTAGGAACAGTTGTTCAGCAGTTCAGTCTGTGTTTTTACTAGCGGGGCTAGCTTTGAATTGGCAAGTTCATGGGTTTTCCTATCTGGGGGTAGGAAAGCCCCCTAGGGATCCCGACAGTCCTCTCAGTGACCCGACACAGTGGGAACAAAACACAGTGTGAACACGTGGCAGTATTTTGTCTTTGCTTGCAGGAATTTGGCTGACAGATGAGCTGGAGTCTCTCACAAGGGCCCTAGAAAGAGAGCTGCTTTATACCCTCCAGGGGGATTATTTGGCATTTACAGCTTCAAAGAAGTAATTTCGGAGACCCAGCTGTGGGTTTTATTTTTCAATCCGTTCCAACATCACTCTCGGTATCTTGCTGTCGTGTATCTTGCTGTGGTTGGCTGCTTGGTCTGGCCCTGTATAGAATGTGATCCTCAGTGTTGCTACTGGGAGCACCGTGCTGTCCTGGATGCCCTGATGACAACACGCCCTTTAGTTCCAAGTGATTTCCATATCCTGGTGGATGGGTGTATTAATGACCCTTGGCTGGACTGTGGTAGAATGAACTCTGTTAAATGAAAACTCTTATATTTCCTTCCAGCCCTTTTGAAGAAAGTGATACTCATTTTTAGCACTTAAAGTTTTTGGTAGGACCGTGTTTGGAGGCAGTATTTGTGTGTTTGGGTGAAGTGTGCTTCCCGAGGGACTTGGAACAAGACTTTGAGGGTAGATAGAAAAAGGAGGTTTCCCCCATAGAAAGTGGCCACAACAGCCCTAGAATGGCCCCAGTGCTCATTAAAACCCTCTTCCATGTACTAGCCATGGCCTGGAACTCTATCACCAATGCCTGACTGCTGATTATAGACACTCTCAGCATTAGCCAAACCTAGCCATGGAGGAGGGATGGGACAGAAAGGGACCCGCTTACATTCCATGCACCAGGCACTGTGCTAAGCTGCTGTATTCATTTGTTTTCTTTAAACCTTAGAGCCCACTAGGAGTATGTTTGCTGTGATGTACACTTTTTTACTCCCTTTTACAGAGAAGAACTTGGACTCAGTGGTGGCTGGTGGTTTGCTGAAGGCCCCACAACTGGAAAGAGTGAGAACCAAGACAGTCTCCTCTTTCTGTTAAGCTGCCCTACTCCTCAGTGGGAGAGGACCTGGGCAGCTTCAGGGGTTGGCACCGAAAGGAGTTCACAATGGAGAGAGAGATGAGGACACTGGACAGGTCGGCAGACATAAGGAGCTGAGTGGCAGGATGGAGCTGACATTCCTTAGCAAAGCTATTGAGATATAAAAATAAAATCAGCGCAACTCTGAACCGAGGCTCTAGGTTGGAAACCAGATAAAAACTCGATCAGCTCACCTACAGCTCTGCTCTGTCCCCATGTGGACTCTTAGCAACGCGTCATCTTAAGTAGAGTTTGGGTTGATGTAGCAGCATTAGAGATAGAGGAAAGAGCCCAGGCTTTGGAGGTGCACAAGCTCAGGTTTGAACCTTGGCTCTGCTTGTTGCTGGCCGTGTGGCCTTAGACAAGTCACTTGAGCTTTTCAACATCTATAACATGTGGATGATGATTTCTCACTCCTGGGCGCCATCAGGGTGGAGCGAGGGAAAGATGGCCATGTTCTAACATGGGTAGGCACAGTGGTCCTCAGTGGCCGTACAGGACAGATGGTGGCCGTGGTTACCAAGTGAGCAGAGAGTTGGTCCTCTGAGCATCCCCTCTGCCTTCTGCATCCACAGTGCTGCAGGGCGTGGACAATTCGCTGGTGGGCCTATACAACCAGAGCTTCGCCCGGGTTATGGAGCAGCGCCTGGCCCAGCTGTTCATGATGTCCCAGCAGCAAGGCCGGCGGTTTAAACGGGCCACCACCCTGGGAAGCTACACTGTGCAGGTGGGTGTGTGCAATGCCACTGGGGTTTCCTAATAACTGTGGGGGAATCATGCTTCCTGGGACTGAGCAGATACATGTGCACAGAGGAGCATCCATGCTGCCAACTGACTGAGCCATTTAAGCAACACTGCTCTGAGGTTTTAGGGCTTGAGGGTCATTACCATCCTCCTACATTGTCACTAACTAGGTTATTGGGGAAGGAGATTGCAGAACAAATTCTGTACACATGCAGATGTTCATGAAATGAAAAGTTCTGTTGTCCGTATTTAGTCAATGAAAAGTCAGAGCCCTCCTAGCTCCTAGTGAACACACGGCCACACAGTGATTTAGACGAGGAAGATGGAACAAACGGCAGTGTCCACAAGCCTCTTGCCATTTTTTTTAAGCACGCCAACTAGAATTGCAGTGAATCTTTCCTGCAGGGATGCTCTTGGGAGCCTGTGTCATTGTTGGCTGTAGGTGCCTAGAAATTAGCCAGTGGCGGGGATACAGAGACCCCAGGTCCCTCACCTCTTGGCTGGGGGAATTCTGAAATGTATCTTTAAGATCATTTCCAGAACTTTCCCACAGAAATAAGTCCTAGTTACCCACTGTAATAAGTGGCTTAATAATGCACCCTGTTGGCTCTTTTCCCACCTGTATATCACCTCCTCACCCTCTTGTCAGTGTCTTGCACCTCTCAAATAAACTACAAGCACTCAACTCTTCTCTGGGCCCACTTCTGAGAGGACCCACTTATAGCCGTGATCATTGCCCAGGAAAGTGATTCTAAGCCTTCCCCAGATACCTTGGCCAATTCCTGCAAGAGTGGGTGTGTCTCTAGTGTATTCTAACCAACCCACAGATCTGGAATCCTACTAACTTCACCAATGAGAGGCCACCTCTGCCATTTGTTATGCTAATTCACAAAGCTCTGCTGAGCAAGAGATCAAATGACAGAGCACTCCTGGTAGCTGCCTTGCCTGTGTGAGCTGCCTAATTGGAATCTAGCAGGCTGCCCTGGCCTGTGAGCTGCTGATTGTTAATGGATGGCATCTAGCACACATGCATGCACTGTCAGACTGTCAATGAGGAACCCACTTAAAGGAAATTGCCAACATGAGCACAATCTGCCTGCCGATCACGTCCCCGTGCAATCTGGAAAGTTAAACAACCCATCTTTTCTCCCTGCGTGAGTCAGCATCGTGCCCCTTTATTCACAGCTGTGAATTTGTCCCCTTATCCTATTGGATGCTGCTTTGGTTCTTAAAGTCTTTGTGGTCTGTGATGACCTCATCACAAGGTAAAGGGGATAGTTCATTTCCCCTACCAGCTTTGTGATCTCCCCTCTGTGGGTTCCAAGTGAGCCCTCTAATTCACACTTCTCCAGGTGACAGAAAGGAAGTGAGATGACTGTGAAGCAGGATTTGGGGAAAAGGACTATCCTACTGTCCTGGTATTACTTGTAAGCCTGAGAAACCCACACATCCCACATCTAAAAAGGCCTTGGAGATGTCTTCTCTCATTTTTTCCAAGTGCTCAGTGCACTTGGCCCTGTAGCTCTGGGAAGTTGGAGTGAAGCAAGTAGGGGGTGTATTTGTGCAAATCTCTACAGATTGTTGATTGCTTATGGAATTACTCTTGGAGAAATCTTGCTTTTGGCATTACTCTTGGAGAAGTCTTGGTAAGAAGAATTTGCTATTAAATTGAAATTGAGCGACATTAGTAGATACTTGAATGAATATTCATCTCTACCTGGTTGCACTAACACTCCCCCACCTCCTTTCCCAAGAAGAAAAGGAAAACTGTGCCCAAGTTTCCCTAGAAAATTCACTCAGCATAGCTTCTATCATTCTTCCACCCAGAGGCCTTTCTTCTATGCTCAGATACTTTTAAAAGATGACCTTCCTTCATGAATCTGGAGATTAAATTTCTAGAACTTAAAGATATTGCCCTAGTTAAATTTTTTTTTTTTTTTTGTGGTACCAGGGATTGAACGCGGGGGCGTTCTACCTCCGTGCTATACCCCCGGCCCTATTTTTTATACTTTATTTTGAAACCGGGTCTCACGAAGTTGCGGAGGGCCTCACTAAAGAGAGAGAGAGAGAGAGAGAGAGAGAGAGAGACAGGGAGAGAGAGAGAGAGAGCTGAGGCTGGCCGTAAACGCGGATACTCCAGTCCTAGCCTCCCAAAGTACTGGGATTACAAGCCTGGGCCACCACGCCCGGCCCTAGTTAAAATATTTTTAAAAAGCCGGGCGTGGTGGTGCAGGCTTGTAATCCCAGTACTTTGGGAGGCGGAGACTGGAGGATCCGAGTTCGCAGCGAGCCTCAGCTCTCTCTGTCTCGGTCTCTCTCTCTCTCTCTCTCTCTCTCCTTAGTGAGGCCCTCCGCAACTTCGTGAGACCCGGTTTCAAAATAAAGTATAAAAAATAGGGCCAGGGCATAGCGCGGAGGTAGAACGCCCCTGCGTTCAATCCCCGGTACCGCAAAAAAAAAATATATATATATATATTTTTTTTTTTAAATAGAATCCTAAGAAGAAATCGTATGACCACTAAACATTTTTAAATGCTTGACTCCATCTGTAACCAAAGTGATGCAAGTTTTAACTACTGTTTAGTTGCCATTATCACCTACCAAAGACTAGTAAGATGCTTCTATCCAGTGACCATGCGCATGCAGTGAAATGGGCACTTTCACAGTAGATAGTCGGTATGAGCTTTCTGGAAAGCAGGTGAGTAATGCTGACAAGAACCTTTTAGATGGTCATTAACTGACTCCTAGAAATTCATCTTGAGGAGATAGAGGTGAACACAAAGACAAAAGGGTGAGGACTGTGTTTCCCAGAGAGTATTCTAGAAAATGATTCTATGAGGTACCTGGAGGCAGAGGGGATCTCTGGCCAAATTGGTTTGGGCAAGGCTGCATCTTATAACTTCTCCGTGAAGATTTCCAAAACACATTTGCATACCCATACACCAAAAAAAAAAAACCCCAAAGTAAAGGAATCTCTTTAATTTTGTCCAGCATACTGGTTTACAATTTAAGTGTTAATAAGACCTCTGTTTTTACTAATATCTATGTTATACCACTTTTTTATGAACATTTTCAAACTCACAGAAGAGTCAAAATATTATACAATGAGCACCCAATACTGACTATATAGGTTCTATAATTAACATTATACCATGTTTCTATTTTATATTTGATAACATAAGTCATTTCCATATACTTCCATAGCATACATTTTCATACACTTCTGAATCATGGATTGATTTTGAAGTTCTGGCATTTCATACATAGGGACTCCTTTGTTATATATCCTTGTATAAAGCTTTTCACTCAGAACTATAGAGTGTTTCTGAGATTCACCCATGTTATTGCATTATTTAGTAGTTCATTCATTTTTATTGCTGAATGCTATTCTCTCATGTGAATAACATACTGTTTTTTTTTCTATTCTTCTGTTGATGGACACCTGGGATTTTTCTAGTTTGTAGCTATTAGACTACAAATAGGCAGGCTACTATGAACATCTTTTTTTGTTGTTGTTGTTCATATGCTTTCATTTTACTTGGGTTAACAGTGAAATTACTGGTTCATAGGGTTGGTACATGCTAGTTCTGTAAGAAACCACCAGACCTTTTTCCAAAGTGGTTGTAACATTTTACACTCCCACCAACCAAGCATGGAGTTCCAGTTGCTTCACATACTCATCAGTGTTTGGTATTGTCAGTCCTTATTATTTGAGCCATCTTGGTGGGTCTGTAGTAGTGTCTCATAGATTTAATTTGAGTTTTCCCATGAGCATTTATTTTGTGCTTATTGAGTATTCAGATATCTTTCTTTGAGAAGTGTTTGGTTAAATCTTGTGCTCATTTTTAATGGATTGTATGTGTATCTATTTCTAAATTATTATATATAGCATACATTCAAAAGAATATAAAAATATGTAGGGTTAAAAGTATACTACTTTTAAAAAGCCCACAACCCAAGGGGTAAGCACATTACCCTTCCCTTTCCCCAGAAGCCTTCTAGGTGTCTACCTTGATTATACTCTCTTCCTTCCTGTTGGAGTTAAGCACGATTCTCAATTTCATATTAAATCATTCCTGTATTTCTTATGTGGATTTTACCATCCATGTGTGTATCCTTAAACAGTATATCATGTAGTTTTGCCCATTTAGAATTTCATAATCTGTGATTTGTTTTTGTTGCTCGATATCAAGGCTTTCGTATTCATTCACATTGATACAAATAGTCATAGTTCATTCATTTTCACTGCTCTATAGTATTTCCTAGTGTGATTACACCACAACTCATTTATCTAGTCTATTATTAATGACTTTTGAATTTTGTAGTTTTTTACTGTTATGCACAAAGCTGCTATAAACATTTTTGTAATATATTTGTTTATATATATATATGTGTGTGTGTGTGTATATATGTAATATATATTTTTATATTTATTATTGGTACTGGGGGCATTCTACCTCTAAGCTATACCCCCAGCCCAATTTTATTTTTAATTTTGAAACAGGGTCTTGCTAAGTTGCTGAGGGCCTCTAGGTTGCTGAGGCTGGCTTTGAACCTGCTATCTACCTGTCTCAGCCTCCCAAGTACTGGGATTACAGGAGTGCACCTCCACCACACCCAGTTATCTTTTAATATTTTATGAAACTCAAAATCTATAATGTATACTTTGGAAAATACAATACTTTAGTGTTTATTAGTTGTTAATTATAAAAGCAAAAAGTTGATAACCTAAACATTCACTAATAAAGGGTTAGTTAAGTTTACCAGACAGATATATAGTAGAATACTATATAGGTATCAAAATTCATGTTTTTATACTTATGATTATCAATTGTTAATTACATTAATTATGAGTGAAAAATTAGTAACCATCCAAATGTTTAATAATAAAAGGGTTGTTGAATAGTTTATGAGGTAGATATTTGGAGATGATGTAGAAGTAAATATTTATGCTTTTGAAATATTTTGTGCTATTTAAAGTGCAGGTAAAAATAGTGAGATATGATATTACATCAAAATTATGATAAATAATCTTGTAAAATAATAAAGAAAAGGTCTGTGTGGGAAAAAAACAAAGACTAGAAGTAAATACACCAAAATGACAACAGTAATTAGCTAGTGGTGGGAGGACAATAGATCATTTTTATTTCATTTCCTGATGCTTTTTCATATTTTCAAATTTTCCTGTGCATAATATATAAGACTTTTATAGTGAAGAAAAGCAAAAAAATATTTCTTTTAGAAAAAGAACTTAGAGTTTCCAAGTATTGCTTTTATCAAAGATTTTTTGAATTGCAGAAGTATAGGATAATTTTCTTTCCTTTCTGGCAATTGGAGATACTTGAAATTAAAAATCTTGTTTGAGAGTAACCTAGCATGCCCTGAATTAATGTGGAGGCCTACTTTCAAATGGGGCCAGAGCTCTGTGGAGACTGGGAAACATCCCTATTGCATGTTTTTGTCTCCAACTTCAAACTGCCCTTCCCAGATGTTCATATTTTTCTCCTCCCAGTTTCCCACTCTGGTCATAGCAGGCTTCCTGAGAGGTAGGGAGGTACAAAGGTTGATGTCTAACATGTAGGCGTGGGTCCACTTAGCTACAGCAGGCTCCAGCAGGCGGAGAGGAGGGCCTGCTGGTCACCGGAGGCTGACAGGGTCAGTGCAAGATGTCCTGTGAACACGTGACCTCTCTGTTTGTGAAAGATGGTAAAGATGCAGCGTGTGCCGGGACCGAAGGACCCAGCAGAGCTGACTTACTACACCCTGTACAACGGGAAGCCACTGCTGGGGACCGCAGCAGCCAAGATCCTGAGCACCATCGACTCCCAGAGGATGGCCTTGACCCTGCATCACGTTGTCCTTCTGCAAGCTGACCGTAAGGGCTTGGGCCTTTCATTCCTTGTTTATCATGCTCTTCATGTTTCTTGTTAGTCAATGTGACTCTCCAAACTCATGTTAATGGTGTCAGAGATAAACAGATTTCTGTTCTGGAAGGCTCGTGTGTGTGTGTGTGTGTGTGTGTGTGTGTGTGTGTGTGTGTGTGTTGCTGGGGATCAGTCCCAGGGCCTTGTGCATGCTAGCTAAGTGTTCTACCACTGAGCCACACCTCCATCCCTGTTCTGAAAGGCTTTTAAATCAATCACCTGTGTTTCCTGAGTTGTCTGAAGCAGTCGGTTTTGGGTGAGGGATATGTCTTGTAATACTCAAATGACAGTAATGATATCACTCTGCCCCCAAGTGCTACCTGCTCTTCCTCCTCAGTATGATCTGGTGAACAGCTATGAAAAATCACTACAGCTGAGATTATATTTGTGTGCTGGGGGAATAAAAGATAATTTGATTCGACAAACATTTACAGAGTCCTGCATGAACTGTGCTCAGTGCCAAACGTGGGTGAGACCTGGCTCCTGCCTCTGAGGAGCAGGGCAGATTTAGAGCAGGTGCAGAGGAGTAGAATGCAGGAAAGGGCCTGGAGACGCATGCGACGCCATGCGGGGGTTCACCAGGGGAGGGTTTGCTTCCAAGGGGCTTCCAGAATGAAGGAGCAGAGGAGGGATAGTAAAGCAGTCGCTGCCCCTTCCAGAACCCTCCTGTGGCAGCTACTCCACTAGTCACTAATCTATTTACCTAGATTTCCTTGCCTTCTACTCTCATTGGGGCAATATTCATTCAGCTCCAAATTACAGAAGAGGAAACTGAGGCTCAGAAAAGCAGAATAACCTGCTCAGCATCACAGAGCCGGTTCTTAGGTAGCCAAGATACGGATCTGATTTCAAACCTATGTTCTTAACTGTATTACATTCTGAGAGCCCAGCAGAGGGAGAGGAGCGGACGTGTATTCCAACAGGAATTAGCAAAAGAATGGAAGGGAGAAGTACCAGCTGTGCTTGAAGCAGGGAGTTCAAAAGGCCTGGGGTGAAAAACAGGTGGAGAATTGATAGAATTAGGCATATCTATTGGGAAACTCAGGCCTTGAATGGCAGAGAAGGAGATAGTACATAATATATCGGGCTGTGGAAAGCTATTGAAGATTTCTGAGCAGAGAAGTAATGTCATTGGAACTACCCATTATTTAGGGAGGTTAACTGGTCAACAGTCTCTGAGATGGGAGTAGACAGAAGGTGGCAGGAGGTAGCATGACCAGTGAGGGGGTTTTATGGTGTCCCAGGCATAGAACCCAAACAAGGGATATCAAGAAAGGGGGTTGGTTATGAAGGTGAGAGATTGTGTGTGGCAGAAACCTTAGTGTTCAGCCACACAGCATGGAAGATCACCTCTCATGGGTTTCGTAGTTTGTGTCCTTGTTCCTCAAGAACCTGACACCTGGCTCGTCCTTTCCCTCTCCTTCTCATCTCTTGACTTCTCCGGGGATGACTTGCTTCCAGGAGAAGTCATGATGGTTCTGGCCACATGCCGTCATGCCTGGCCAGCACATCCGCGCAGGCGCACTTTTGCCTAGAAATAGCGATGGTAACTCTGCAGTCCTGTTTGTGAGATGACATTTTACACCAAGATCCTCTTCCTTCACACCTCTCCCCTTCCTCCTCAGGGCTCTGTCTTTATCTCTGCAAGGTCAGCTCCTTGCTTCCTCTGTTTTGCCGCATCTTCTATGTGGATTCCTCGGGGTCTGTTCTCAGCATCATGGGTCACCAGGGCGGTCCTGCTCCCCAGCCTCCCTGCTGCATCTGGACCATTGATCCTTTTCTTTCAAAATCCCAAGTCCTTTGAGCCTTCCCTTCCTTACTGAACTCCTCTATAGACCTCCCTCAGGGGACCCTATTCTTCACTGGACATTTTGCACCTAGCCCATTGTCCCTTCCTCCCTGTTGCTTCTGTCCCAGTCTATCTCCTCCTTTAGCCTGTGGGTTCTGAGGCCTCCTTCTTTCTGCTCCAGGCTGCAGTGCATGGAAGAGATGAAAAGCAGAACTGGCCTCATCTAGAGCAAGAGGTGAACAAGTGTCCAGGGAAGAGGCGAAGGGGACTGTGCTGGTGGCGGCTGACAGGGACAGTGGAAGGGGCTGGGAGCAGGGGCCAGAGAGGGAGGCATGTCAAGTTAGATGCATGGAGCCTTTGGAAATGAGAGTCTGGTGGAGAGGGGTGACTTGCAGGCTCAGCTGCAGCTCAGGGAGCCAGGACTCCAAGCCCAGCCTGCTCGGGCCTCTGCTCCTGGATCAGGCCTCTGCTCCAACTTCACTTGTGCAGAGTCCATTTCCTGTCCTCCACATCTTCATTCTCTCCTACCTGGACTATGGCAGAACTTCCCAAGTGACTCAGCCTGTCACTCTCCCATTCATGTACCTCCCACACTGTCATTAGAGTTGGCTTAACAACACACGGATTCTGATCTTACATCTATTCTTTTTTTGGGGGGAGGGGTGGTACTGAAGATTGAACCCAGAGGTATTCTACTACTGCTCAACATCCTCAGCCCTATTTTATTTTTTATTTTGAGACAGAATTTTGCAAAGTTACCACACGCTGGACTTGAACCTGTGATCCTCATGTCTCAGCCTCCCAAGCACTGGGATCACAGGTGTGCGCCATCTTGTCCGGCTACATCTACTCCATTTAAAAACATTTGTGGCGCGCTCCATCATGGCAGAATACAATCCAAACTCTTTCAGATGGGCCTTCATCACAGGTACTCAGCTGTGTTCAGGTCTCTGCACAAGCTGGTCTCGGGCTCCTCGTCTAGCTAGCCATGCCGCCTCTTTTCTTCTTCCTATCTTGCATGGCAGTGTCAGTCTTCACATCCCCTGCTCCTCAAAGCCTCCCTGACCCCAGCACAGTGTGCAGCCCCCTCAGGTCCAGGGACTCCCGTTGCCTCATTGTCTCAGGCAATAACAAGCTGTTCCCTCCCTCCATCCCTCAGGAGCACTTTCAAAGCAGGTTCCACCGCGCATGCACCTTGGAATCTCCGGCCCAGTTACTGCCTGGTTCTGTTCTTGTGAAGGGGAAGGCTCTGCCCCGTGCAAAGCATCTCTGCTGGGTCCCGAGAGGGCCTAATGGTTGGAAGGCTCTGTAGCAGAAGGTAGAGGGCAGCCCTGAGATCAGGCTCACTGCTCACTCTTCCTCTGCCTGGCTCTGGAGCTTGGAGTCCAATCTGTCAAATCTCTCTGACCTTCCTTTTTCTCATCTGCAAAATGGTGACATAAACACACCGACCTGAGAGAGCCACTCAGAGCATTAAAAGAGATACTTACTGGCTTAAGGGCTTAGGACAGTCTTGGGACACCTAGTAGGCCCTAGTAAGTGGCAGCTGAATGTCTCCTTTGTCCATGAACTAGGAGGACTGAAGGGGAGAGGGAGTGAAGGATGAAGGGAGATTTGAAAGCTGAGAACCATGCAATACAGAGACTGAGGTGCTATTAATGGAAATAGAGGTGGGGTAGAGAAGAGAAGCATTCGCAGAGGCAATTTATTGTTCGGACCATGTTGAGTTTAAGGTGACAATACATATTGAGGGGTGTCAATGGGATTGCCAGGGGTGTTGTTGGGATATCAAGGGTGCTGATAGAATATTCCGTTGGTTGGGAAAGATGAGTGGAATTCGCACCTAGCTTTTAGGAGACAAATTCAATTTAACACCAGAGATTTTGAGAATTATGTAGATACAGGTTGTAATTAAGCCCCCCCCCCCCAAATGCGAGTGCTTGGGAAGGAATATAGCTGGAGGATGGAAGTAGAGAGCAGCAGGGCAATTCTGGGAAATCCTCCATCCCCAGAAGCAAATAAGGAGGAAGATGGGCGAGTGAGGAAGAGGAGCGGAGATGTTTAAAATCCCATTTTTCTCAGCATCATTTTGAATTCGGCTGACAGTGTTAATCTGAGGTCAGGACTCTAGAGAGTTGAACACTTTGTCCTGGTGAAGGCAGAATGTTAGCATTCTGTGTTCTAGTATCTTCTAAATCACTAATCCTAGGGCCGGGACCGGAGTCTGCAATGCCAGCTTGACGCTCACCACCTCTGATGGAGCAGCATTTAAGGAAGCAGCTGCACTTCCCAGGGAGGCTGGCATCTGCCCAGGTGCAGGGTCTGGGGCGAGAGGTTCGCGGAGCAGTTCTGCCACTGATGGTCAGGGAACATTCTCCCACAGAGACAAAAGCAGGAAGTGGTTTACCTCCCGTGGCCATCAGACATTCATCTCAAAACTGCCACTTGCAGGGTGTGATAGAGTGGTGCTTTGCAAAGAAGACTCACTCTGGTTCATCCCTTTAGTGAATATTTTTTAAGCACCTACTAGGTGTCGGGCACTGGAGAGACAGCAGTGAATGAAACCCACACAAAGCCCCTGCCCTTGTAGCTGACATCCTGAGTGGGCAGGTGAAATGAGCAGAGGAGGCGATATGTTAGACGCCAGGAAGGGCTATGGAGAAAAGCAAGGAGGGAGGGGCAGGGAACACTGAGGAGGTGATGCTGCGATTTAAAATTGTTGGGGGGTCAAAAAGAGGAACAGGGAGGAAGTAACCCTTCAGAGATCTTCTGAAGGGAATGGTCCTGGAGGACATTTGGGGACCAGGTTCCAGGCAAGGGAAGAGGATTGGAGACCAGCAAAGGGGTCACCGAGGGGCAGAGTGTTATGATGAGGTGTGAGGTACAGATGGGGGGCCGCAGTCACCAGGCCTCATGGTTGGCCCAGAGCAGGACGAGGCGCCATGGGAGGCAGCAGACAGAGGAATGCCATGGACGGAGCCCTCCCATGCGGCCCCGGGTAGACTCTCCCCTCTTCCACCAGCTGTGGACTCTGGTGATGACCATAGAACCAGTTGGACACATCTCTTCATGAATACCTTCTCATTTCAACATGTGTCCATGTGAGAATAATGTATTCTGTGTTAACATTATTTGGATCCTTTGACCTCATTCTTTCTGACAAATACATGTCCATTCGTGTGTGTCAACTCAGAACCAACTCAAACTATTTGTTTTAGAGAGATAATGTTTCATAAGTGTCTGACCTCCCTGGGACTCAGTTTCCTCATCTGCAAATTGGAATAAGAAGAGCACACAGGAGAAGGACCTGTCATTGTGCCTAACACAGAGCAGACGCTCAGAACTTGTCTCTCCTTTTCCTTTCTGTCCTCTATTAGAATTCTTGCAATTTAAATAACCATTCATTCCTTTTCACCTCTACATATGACTTTGTACTTTTAGATTGTATGCCAATGAATATATTGGGTTTGGATGACTTCAGTTGACCTAACTTTATTATCATTTTGACCGTTACATGAATTTATTAATGTACATAAGATAAATCTATTCTCTCCTCATTAAAATAAAGGTGAAGGAATTTTACATACTGCACCAAGAAGAAAGTCATCTCCCAAGACAATAAAACTGAGTAAACCAGATCATGTAAACATTTCATTCTTGCTAATGAAATGTATATTTATATGCATGTACTTATTTATTTATTTAGGATATGCACTATACATTTTTCTCCATCCGGATAGAACAGCCTAGCCACAAAGAGGCATACTGATATTTTTTCACAGAAGCTCTAAGCTTTAAAAAATGTTAATGGCATAAAATTCACATATAAATACTGAATTGCTAAAAGCAGTAGCAATTAAGTGTGTAATGTCAACAGAAGCACATTACCTAATGAGCTGTTTTCAGAAGTTAATAATGTGATTAATCACTGATTGATAAAAACTGTAGAAGAAGATGGTTGTTGTTGGGTTTTTTTTGTACTAATAGTATTCTGAGCCTCAGGGCAGCCAGCTGACAGGCAGATCTTGGCTAACAAGGGACCAGCTGAAATTAGGAGATGGCTGAAGGGAGAGGAAGGTTGGCTGTTCCTCAGGCCTTCACCAGGTGGTACTTACCGTGAGGGTCTTCATATCCCAGGTCTAAGTCCTCAGCTTGGAGCTCTAGTAGCCTTCAGAGTTCAACAGGATCAGGACACCAACTCAGACTTATAAGAAATCAATATGTAAACTAGATTGTAAGTATACTAATTTGAAATATGGACTAGAACTACCACAGAGATGGGACTTCTAACTTGTCAGCACCCTGCCCAACTAGAAAACCTCTGTGGGGACCCAAATGGCAACAGGGATGATGGTAGTTCACATATGCATGCCTTCATCTTCTAATTGAGCGCTGGCCCTGGGAATGCAGCTATGAGCAAGAGACAGAAAACTGCCCGCCCCCTTCAAGTGTACATTCTAATGGAGAGGGCAATGGGATGAGCAAATACATATGTATCCTGTCGGCAGGTGATGCGTGCTTCAGAGCCCTGCTACTCCAAGTAGCAGGATTATTATTTTATATACAGAGTGCAGGGAGGGCTGCAGAGACAAAATGGCACTTGTGTAAGGCCCTGAAAGAGATGAAGGAGGGAGTCGCGTGGATATATAGGTGGAGAACATTCTAAGGGGAGAGATCAGTCCGTGCAAAGGCCCTGGGAAGGCCTGTTTGAGGAACACACACAGTAGGACAGGATCAGAGTGAGTTCAGGGAAGACCAGTATGTTACTCAGCTTTTTCATTGCTGTGAATAAAATACCTGAAAAGAACAACTTACAGTAGGAAAGGCTTTATTTGGCTCATAGTTTCAGAGGTTTAGTCCATGGTTGGCCCACTCCAAGACAGAAATATTGGGGCCTCAGGGCATGGTGGAGGAAAGCTGCTCAGCTCATGGCAGCTGGGAGGCAGAGAGAGAGAGTGAGAGGAGGAGGCCAGGGACAGATATAATTCTCAAGGCCACGGCCTCAGTGACCCACCTCCTCCAGTCACAGCATCCTCTGAACCATGCATTCAACGCATGAGCTTTGGGGGAGGGCATTCTAAACCCAAACCGTAGGCTAGAAGGACATAGAAGTAACCAAGGAGGTAAAGTAGGAATCACTTAGGGTCCTGTAGGAACTATAGGACTCTGAGATTCTTGAGCAGAGGAGGGCTGTGATCTGAGATTTTGAAGGACCACGCTCTGATGACTATTGTTAGTCACCCATATGGGACCAGGGGCAAGGCAGGAGGGCCACTGCAGGAATTCGGGTGAGACTATTGGTAACTCAGACCATGGTTAGAGCAGAAGGAAATGAAAGGTCCTGGGTATGCTCTGAAGGTGGCAGTGACAGGGTTTGCTGATGATGAGATGTTGGGTGAGAGTAAAAGAGAAGGTAAGCGTCGATGGTGAGGTTATGACCTGGAGCAACTGGAAGGAAGGAGTTGCCATTTCTTGGAGTGAAAAATGTCCCGGGAGGAACAGGTTTGGGGGGAAATCGAGAGCTGTGCTCTGGACATATTAAATTTGTCATTTCTGGTAAATATCGAGCTGGAGATCTGAGTGGAATTCAGAGTTCAGACTAGAAGTCCTGTCTGGAGATACATTAGTGAACATCACCAGAGCTTAGATGATATTTAAAATCATGAGTTGCGAGGTCATCTTGGGAGTGGGAGAGAAGTCGGGTGATACTAATGGACAGCACCTCCAAGCTCAAACAGCCCATTACAACCAGCACCCCCAAGCTCAAACAGTCAATCAATCCCCAGGACAGACCTGCCATTGGCTGGTTTACCCACGTCTGCAGCGGGGCACATTCCCCAGTGTGGGCAAGTCCTTGCCTGCCCTTGGGTTCTTTCTCTAGATTCCTGCAGACCCCACTCCTTTCCAGTAACTCTTTCTCCCTACAGACATTTGCTTTGGTTTCTGTTTTCTGCACTCTAGTTCTGAAAGCATATTGGTCCTTCTGATTGGACTGAAATGTATTCCAAGAATCCCCATCAGTGACCCTGAGGGAGACTCGTTCATCTTGTGTCAAAGGCTTTTCCTTTATGTTACATTTTCCTAACCAATTTACCAAAAAGTTGAAAAAATTATAGCGAACACCCATGTGCCCACCACCTAATATCCACCATTAGCATTTTACTATATTTCATCATATACTGGTTTATCTATTCCTCCATTCATCCATCTACCTGCATTTCAAAGTGAGTCGCAAACATCAGTAGACTTCAATCCTAAACCCTTCAACATGCATATCATTGACTGGAGGTCAGTATTTGTTTGTGATTTGTTTTAAGATAAGAATTTACATACAGTGAAATGTAGGGATCTTACGTGTATCATTTGATGGGTTTTGACAAATGTATTCAACTGTGTGAGCTAAATCACTGCCACAATACAGGGCACGACCCTCACCCTGTTCCCCTTCTCAGGTTAATTCGTTCCAGTCCCACCCCCTTAAAGACACTTGCCGTTCTCCTAGCATGTTCTTCCTGCTGAAGCCCTTCATTACTCTTTTCTTTACTCAAGTTCTGAGGACAGCCAGATCCTTTTGATTAGACTGAGGCATTTCTAAGCTTCCCAGACAGCCATTCTGGGGGAGACCCATCTGCTCATGTTACGTTTCCTCATTGCTCACTCACAGGGCAACTTCACTACAATCCACAGCGTCGTCTCTCAGTGGCTCTTGCCTCCTGACGCCAGCACACACTCTACTCTTCAGATTTCTTCTCTCCTCTTCCCTTTGACCCTTGGACATCACCAGTGAGGAAAATCGATTCTGATCCATCTTCTTCCTCTTCCTCCTCTTGAACCATTTTGTCCCATCATCCCAGATGTGAAACACCTATGAAAACTTAAATAGAATTACATGATATAAATGTAATTATATAAGAATAACAATTACATTATGATTATTTAATAAAATATATTATATTGTAATGTAATATTAATTAATACAATAATAAATGTAAGCTCTAGATTATGACTTCAGTCTATTTTAATGCACATGTGTCAATTTCATTAAAATGTTCACAAAGTTGTCAAGTAGGGACTTACTGGGTTAATAATAGTGGAGGCTAGGATTTATTGAGCACCTACTAGGGACCACACTAAAACATCACAAAGTGACACCCCCATTTTACAGATGAGGAAACTGAGACTGGAAAGCATGAGTAACTTGCCCAAGGTCACACAGCTTACAGCAGCAGAGACCCTGCTGTAACCCGCACCCCTCCTGTCTCAAGCCTTGGGGCCGGGAGGATGGAGGTCTGCGTTGCTTCCCTCTTCCAGCTGCTCCTGGTCACGTGCTTCCACTGGCTCTTTCCCACAGCTGTGGTGAAGAACCCGCCCAACAACCTGTGGATCATCGCCGCGGTGCTGGCGCCCATCGCCGTGGTCACCGTCATCATCATCATCATCACCGCCGTGCTCTGCAGGAAGAACAAGAACGACTTCAAGCCAGACACAATGATAAACCTGCCTCAGAGAGCCAAGGTAGGCAGAGGCGGTGGGGCAGAGGCAGTGGGGCAGAGGCGGTGGGGCGAGGGGCAGGAGCGTGGCCTGCAGAGGCCCTGCCTGCCTTCCTCTCTAGGCCTCTGAGGCCATGGCGGGTGCCCTCAGGAACATTGTTACAAGTCCTCATTTGGAAGGAGACCCTTCATTTCATAATCGGGACATGGTAACTGAGGCTTATCTGATGCTCAATCTTTGCCACAAATGCTTCCAAGTGGTTTATACATGGCAGCTCTCTAATCCTTATAACATCCCTTTGAGGAAGGACCAGTATTTTACAGATGAGGAAACAGAGGCACAGAAAACTAGGAGCTAGAGAGACCTGAAAGGAGTTTAGAGATAATTTAATCAGGTGTCTTCCTTTTTTATAAGTGTGTGTGGGGGGGGGGTTGGACTCAGGGGCACCCTCTGAGCTATACCTCCAGTCCTATTTTAATTTTTATTTTGAAGCAGGGCCTCACTAAGTTGCTGAAGCTGTCCGCGAACCTGCGATCCTCCTGTCTCAGCCTCCCAAGTACTGGGATTGTAGGCGTGCCCCACCATGCCCAGCTCAGATTCCCTCCTTCTACACATGAAAAGCAATTTGTTGAAGGTCACATGGTCAGTAAGTAGCAGAACCAATGGCAGAACCAGGTGTGCTATGGTATGAATAAGCATGTGTCTCCCGTGTTTATATGTTGAAATCTGCCCCCCAGTGTCGTGGTGTTAACAGGTAGGTCTTTGGGAGGCGATTAATTAGGTCATGGGGGTGGAGCCCCAAAGGAATGAGATTAGCACCCTTCTAAAAGAAGCACCATTGCAGCCGGGCATGGTGGCGCACGCTTGTAATCCCAGTACTTTGGGAGGCGGAGACCGGAGGATCCGGGTTCGCGGCCAGCCTCAGCTCGCTCTCTCTCTCTCCCTCTTTCTCTCTCTCTCTCTCTCTACCTAGTGAGACCCTCCGCAACTTCGTGAGACCCGGTTTCAAAATAAAGTACACAAAAAATAGGGCCGGGGGTGTAGCGCGGAGGTAGAACACCCCTGCGTTCAATCCCTGGTACCACACACACACACACACACACAAAAAGAAGCACCATTGCCTCTTCCACTGTGTGAGGACACAATAAGTTGGCAGTCTGCAGCCGGGCAGAGCCCGACCATGCTGGCACCTCGATCTTGGACGTCCAGCCTCTACAACTGTTAGAAACCAATGTCTGTTGTTCATAAGCCACCCCATCTGTGCTATTTTGTTGTAGCAGCCCAATCTGACTAAGACAAAGTCTCTTGGCTCTTCATGCAAGACTCCTCTGGGTGCATTATCTTTCAGAAGTTCCCTGTTCCGCTGAATGAGCAACTGATCCTCAGCAGCTACTGTAATAGACAAGCCACAGGGCTGGGGCTGGGCAGCCATCAAATGTTCTCTGTTGCCTGCGCATCTCTGCCCCATTCAGCTCTGGTGTCTGGCAGTGGACTGGGGAAGGTCGGAAGCCTAATCTTCCAGTCATGGAGCTGCCTTCATGATATTCCCTAAGGGAAATGTCCTAACTCTGACACCCAGAGTTTAAATAACACCTTACAATTTGCTGGCTCTTCAGGTCTGTCACCCCTCTTGTTCATCACAGCAGCCCAGGAAATAGGTCACAGTCAGGGCAGGTTTTATTGTCCTCATTTAACTACCAAGAAGCCCAAGGGAAAGAAAGACAAGGGATCTGTCCAGCCCCTCAGCTGACAGCAGTGGCACCCTTGAGGCCCACATCTGCATCTTTGAGCTCTTTCTACATTACACACCTACCCAAACCCCAAGATCCAGCAGGGAGGTTCAGCTTCCTGCTCCAAACCTCTGCACTGCATCTACCTGTGCAGAAACAAAACAGTGAATGACCCCTCACACTTCATATGCATTGGCACGCGCATCAGCCATAGGATTGTCCTTGCTGGGGGTCACGCAGGCCCTTGTTCTTTCTGCTTGCTCATGCCTCGCTTCTGCCAAAGAAATCACAGGATTTTTATTGTTTACTAAACCGATGCACCTGTTGTGAAGCTGCGTCGTGATTAGATACTCTGTCTACCCAAGAGCCAAACCCCAAAGAATATTGTTCTGCTTCTCTTGACACAAAGGCACCTGCTTCCCAGACGCAGCAAGATGTTGGTGAGAAGGGTATGTGGGAATTGCCAAGCAGTGAAAGACGAAACTGTTCCAAGGAAGAGTGTTTCATTTCTATCTTAGTTTGGTTACAGCATGAGCCTTTGAGATGTGACAGTAATTACCAGAACCTAATTGCAGATGTCCAGGAATGCAAAGCATGCCATACCGGGGTTGGAAGTGGCATCTTTGTGTTATAGATTAAGCACAAACCTTATTCATCTGCCAAGATGAGTTGGGCAACACAGGATCCCAGCATTCCTTCTGGCTGAAAAGCTCTCTGGAGTTGGGACAGATCGCTGTTGTTGGCTTTCCACAGCTCCTTCTGCATGCCTTCCCTGTGCATTGTGCTTCCTGGAATACCTGGCTGATGCTGAAAACCAAGTGAGTTGATGTCCCATGAGCTGGTTGCTTTCACTTGTGTGTGGTGCTGCTGCTTGTCTACTCCCTCCATAAGGCTGGGTGAAGCACTTTGATTCCCCAAGCCCTTTCATCACAGGAAACCAGCAGAGTGGAACAGACTCTGTCCTGCTGCAGTCCTGCAGTCTCCGCGAGCCAGGGACACTGCAGTGTTTGAGAGAGGAGAGAGTGGCTCCGCCACTTCTCACAACCGTGTGTATATGTGTGTGTGAACAGAATTCAATGACCATCAAAGGATAAGGCAGAATGAAAATGTCAGCCTTTGCCACCGATCCATAGACTAGGTGGATGACCCCCGGGGATGCGATTGTGTGATTGCAGGCTACCGGGCCAGAGAAAGTTCTGGGGACCCTTCCTGAAACTCAGTAGTAAACTTAACATGCAAAACAGAGGAGGTGAGTGTGGCTTTCCTGGGAGCTGAGGCCAGGGCATGATCCTGCATCCTGCAGAGACGAGATACACAGACATTCCCTGCTTCCATTGTTGCCTGGTGGCTTCTGCAGGTGGGACGCTGAGGAAATGATAAATGCAAGCAGGCCGGGCATCATGACTTTGGTTACCTCCTTTCTTCCTAGTTCACTCCTCTCCTCTTTACTCTTTCTCTTTAGATTTACAGCCTCCCCACACAGCTTTCCCTTTTATATAATTAAAGAAAACATGGCTCCCTGGAACAGGCATCCTTAGGAGAAAGTAGTTAGGGCCATATCCAGATGCAGGATGGAGCTTGGAGAGCCTGCAGTGATTGGCTGGGCAGGGCATTCATTCCCTGAGAACAGCCAACTGGCTCCTCTTTCTTGCATACTACCTGTATAATCTAAGGAAAGTTACTTAATTTCTTTGTGCCTCGAGTTTCCCAACTGTAAAATGGGAATGGTAACAATATTCATGGATAGGTTGTTGTGAGGATTAAGTGAGCTGACATATGTAAATTGCTTTGAGCTGTGCCCAGTACATAATAAGTATTCCATATGAGTTGGCTTTTATTGTTACACGTGCTTTTTTTTTTTTTCTTAAAAATTCTTCGTGCCGGGCGTGGTGGCGCACACTTATAATCCCAATACTTGGGAGGCAGAGACCGGAGGATCCGGGTTCGCGGGCAGCCTCAGCTACTCAGTGAGGCCCTCCGCAACTTTGTGAGACCCGGTTTCAAAATAAAGAATAAAAAATAGGGCCAGGGGTGTAGCTCAGAGGTAGAACGCCCCTGGGTTCAATCCCTGGTACTACAAAAAAAAAATTCTTCGTGATATGTCTACTTTGAAATTACTGGAGATTATTTTGATTTGATAATTTTATAAAATTCATTGAAGTAACTATTCATAGATAATTCATGGTGTTGTATTACTGTGGTTGGGAGTCGTTGGTACGTGTCTAATGGAAAATTAATTAATCGTAGGTAATTTTCAAGTTGTAAGTTGAAAACCATTACCTGAAGTATCAGAAAAGTGAGGAACTAGTCTTCAGTTTTTCATCATTTACCTGTTTGATCTTGAATAAATCACTGAACCTCTCTGAGCTTTTGTATTCTCATTCATAAAATGAATACTGTTATCTCTGCCCTGCTTGCCTCATAGGGTTGTTGTGAGGACAAAATAAGGTGTCAATGTTTTATGCTCTATAAATATCAAACATATATAAGAATTGTTATGATTAATAACAATGGCTACTTGTAACATTGTCATTCCCAAATGTCTCTCCTTCCACATACCTATAATAGACCCAGTCACCCGAAGTATCCAGTGGGTAGCTTCAATCCACTATGAAGGGTAAGAGGTCAAGTCCAGAGAGAATGGAGATGGAGGGAAGATGGAACCAGATCCAGCTTATCCCCATGGCGAGGCTCTTGGGAAGCCTTAGCTGTTAGAAGCTTCCATTTTCCCACAGAACAGCCTTGAGTCTTAGCACAGGAGCCAGGCCAAGTACAGTAGGAGATGCCCAACCAAGATGGCGACTGTAGAAGGGCAGGGGGCGGGGCATGGGATGAATCATTAAGCAGTGGCTAGCTGTTTTGACACTGGTCACATAGTACTAGGTTTGAATGCTGATTCCATCACAGGCCAGCTGTGCAATCCCTGGTAAGTTGCTTAACCCCTCTAAATATATTTCTTTGTAAAATGGGATCTCATAATAATACCTACCTTTTTTAACTATAGTGAGGATGCAATGACATGATTTATGTAATGTGTCCACTACTGTGCAAGTAGTACTGAATGAGATTGAATCTGTGAGCTCCTTGAGGGTGAGGAACCAGTTATTGCTCATCTTTACATCTCCAGCATCAAGCACAGTCCCCAGTACAAGCTAGTATTGTTGGAATAAAACTGAATAGGGTAAAAAGGGGGCTATGGAGTATGGCAGAAAAGGGGCCAACAGGAGAGGACGTTGGGCAGGAGGATTTAGCCAAAACATGAAGGGCCTTGGATGCTTTGCCAAAGAGCCTGGGTACCATGAGACATTTTTTATGAGGAGTGACATGACCAGATGTTGTTTTAAGGAGATAACCTTGGAGTCTTGTCCAGGGTGGGCCTGTAAAGGAACCAAATGGGAGCAACAAGAGCAAGAAGACAGTGAAACAGTAGGCCTGGGGAGAAACAAGAAGCTTCCAGAAACATTCCAGAAGCTGGATCCAATGTTGACCAATTGGCTGTGGGCAGAGCAGGCAATTCAGTATTCTAGGGGCATCAAGGAACCTGAAGGCTCCATTCTGTTTCATGCAGCACAGGGGAAGGGGCCAGTGGGAGATACTATCTCCCCTCAGCAGATACTATTTCAGAAACTCAATCCCAGGTCCTGGTGTCAGAATATCACTGGTCACACATGGGTCAGAGTATGTGCATCAGAGAAGGGGAGGTGGCCACATGTCCCAGAGTAAGTTCCCCATGAAATTGGGGAACCCTTCATGGCAAAGCTGCAGGCACCCTCAAGTAAAGAAGCTTTGCTAAATTTAGCAATAAAACTCCATCCTGCTCTGGGACATGATAGTAAGGCTTGACAGGTTGGGCCACGGTTCTAGACTATGGATTGTTAAATCTAGCTGGAACCTTCCTGCTGCGCTTCCTAGCCAAGTTAGCTGCCAAAGGAGGAGCTTCCGATTATAACAAGTTCTGATAGACTCTAAATGGTAGAGCTTGAGTTTCTTCTCCAGATTTTCTAGAAGAGATTTGCTGATGTCCATTGCACCTAGACTGTGACTTTGTAGGAAGGTAACAATAATAACGAATGCTGATTGATCACTTTATGCCCCAGTGACTTGGCTAAATGTTGAACTTGAATTATATATTTAATCTTTATGGGTGGTTAAATATCCGTCTCATACACATATACTTCATCCTCTTCACACTATTACTATCTCTATCATCATCTATTATCATCTTTAGAGATGAAGAAGCTGAGAGAATGTTGGTCACTTACCTGAGGTCACATGGCTAATGAGTGGTAAAGTCAGGATTTGAACCCAGGCAATCTGCTTTTGGGTCTACCACTCTTCACCATCACACTGTCCCACCTCGAGTCTGTTCTGTACTGCACAGGGGTATAAAGCAGAATAAAGACACATCCAGAAACTGTTTAAACATGCCTCTTGGATTTTTACTACCCCACTAATAGCTATCTGCTGGATCTTGCTCACAGCTGCCTTATTCCCTTGGGATTTCAGACGCAGTGCAATAAAAACCTTGCTAATTTCCCAGGAATGAATTACAGAAGAGCCAGCTGGTTTAAAGAAGAAGTCTGGATTAAAGAGCGATTCTCTAAATCCCATGTCATTATTAACAATTGGGCTGCTTCACATGCGGTAGCATATTTCCCTGTTTTCAGATCTGCGATTCACTTTGATACTGGAAGGTGGTGGAGGTAAAGCAGATAAGACTGTCTTCATTTCTCACATGAGAAAATTAAGGTTCACTGTTAAAGTGACTTGTTGAAGTCACACACATGCTATTACACGTAAAGCAACATATGAGTAGAGTTTAAGAGGAACCAAATACTTCTAAGCAGAAGATGATACAGGACCTGTAATATCTTAATTAACATATCAGCTAAGAATTGTTTCTAATTAGCAGTACCCAGTGACTTACATGGTCTAAAGCACCTGAGAGAAGTTTGTTCTCACACCTATCTGCGTTTTGTTCAGGCTCTTCATTTTTCTGAGCAAGTCTTATCTATAGAGACTCTGTACCTGAGGAGGCATTAAAACAGCTTTTGATTTTGCAAGACAGAAATAATGATGGGGGTTTGAAAACTAAGGTGGTTTTCAGATGGTTCATCTGAAAACTAAGAGCAGCCCGTCACATGCATTTTCCTGCCTGCCTGCCCTTATAGCCATCATTAGAGATGCTTCTCTAGAAACATGACCAGAAATCTGTGTCCTCTTTGCAGCCCGTGCAAGGCTTTGACTACGCGAAGCAGCACCTGGGCCAGCAAGGGGCGGACGAGGAGGTCATCCCTGTGACTCAGGAAACGGTGGTCCTCCCCCTGCCCGTTAGAGATGCTCCTCAGGAGAGAGACATCGTTCAGGACGGGAGCACCATCAAGACGGCCAAGTCCACTGAGACAAGAAAGAGGTAGGCACACATCCAACTTCAGCCTCTCTGTGTCAGCAAGAGAAATTACTGATGGAGAGAGCAGCTACTGTTCTCTTTCAAAATTCCCCTTCATGCTCATTTGGAATATTGAAAAGGAGACTAAAGGAGATGGGGATAATCACAATACCTGCTCCACAGGAGCCACGCTTTGCAAGGTTTCAATATCATGGATCAACCACAGCAGTGGAGGGGAAGCTCCTCTATTGACTCTAACAAATTTGCCTCTGATGTCACACTTGTGTTTTTATCGTCGCTTAAAAGCAGTGCCTTTGATTCAGGATAGTTGTATTTTATCTGGCAGTTGCTCAATAGAGTTTCTGATTTCAATCAGAACCACTTATTGAGTTTTTACCACGAACAGAGCACTTTGACAGGCATTAGGGGGACTATAGAAATACATAAGATTGATTCCTGACCCCAAGGATCTTGTGATGGAGGAGACGGAGATAATAATGGATTACCAAGCATGACGATGTGCAGGTGCCTGCATGGGGTCTGAGTAAAGTGCTGTGGCAAACAGAGGAGGGAGAACTTAGTGCCACCCAGGAGACACCATGGAGCAGGTTGTTTCAGCTGAACTTTGAGGGTGGTGGGGTCTGAGCAGGTGGGAAGAGATAAAGACACTCATCCAGGAGAGAAGAGGGATGGGCAAGTCCTCTGAATGGTGAGTGTCCCCGGAGTTTAAAATGTTTGGGATATACTGAAGGATAAAACCATAGATGGATGAAAGTCATGCATGGTCTTGACTGCCAGGATAAGGAGACTGCCCTTTATTCTCTAGGCAATAGGAAGCCACCACAAGTTCTTTAGGGAGACGGTGCCATCCAGCCTGTATTTTCCAAGGACTGTTCTGATAGCCAGGTGGATGAGAGATGGGAATGGTCAGGGTAGAGGCCAAGAGACTCATTGTAAGGTCTTTGCAGTGGCCTCATAAGGAGGTAATGAACCTCACGGCAGCCCTGTTGGCTGACAAAACCAACACTCATTGCCAACCTTGTTCTCCACTACTTGAGACCACTGTGGAGTTTGGAAAAGCCACATCTTCCCTGCCTCTTTATTTCTTTCCCTCACTTCATCAAACACATATGTAAATTGTTTGCTCTTTGCCAGGCACTGGGGATACTTCAGTGAATGAGACAAAGTTCCTGTTCTCATGAAGCTTATGATCTGGTGGGGAGAGGTAGATGATAAACCAATAGAGACATAGGTAAGGCCTATCTGTTGCTAGGTCAGGAGGTGATGAATCCAAAGAAGGAGGTCAAAGCACAGTGAGGGGACAGAGAGATGGAGGAGGTGTGTGGTGCTACTGTAGATGGGGAGTCAGGGAAGACCTCTCTGATAAGTGAGTTCAGAAAGACTTCATTGAAATGAGGTGTCAGCCATGAGGCTATTTGCTAGAAGAATGTTCCAAGCAGATGGAACAGCATGTGCAAAGCCCAGAGGAGGGAACTTCTTTATGTGCTTAAAGAAGAGCAAGAGGGTCAAGGAGCATATGAGTCAGAGAAGTTGCTATGGTTGATCATATGTCAGACTTTACAGACCAATGTCAGGACTGAAATTTTATTGTGAATAAAGACTAGAAGTCATTGGAGGGATTTGAGAATAGTGATGGCATTACAAGATTTAAGCACTCACTCTGGCTCTAAGTGTAAAACAGCCTGTAGGGATCCAGAGTAGAAGCAAGGAAACCTGTAGGATGCTATGGCTGTGGACCAGGTGAGAGACAGTGGTGAGAACTGTGACCATGGTGGTGTGAGAAGTGGTTTAAAGGAAGAGCTGACAACATTTGTCAGTAGATCATTATAGGATATGGAAATAGAACAGAATTTGCCATTTATTGTGTTGGAGAAACCTGGAGGATATTTGTAGGGGATGACCAAGAGTTTGGATGTGGGCATGGAGAGTTTGAGATGCTACAGATATGCAAATGGAGGTGTTGAGAGCTCATTAACCATATGGGTCTGGAGCTCAGAGGAGAGGACCAGGGTATAAATATAAGTGTGGGAGTTATCACTGTTTCATTTTTCCATGAAACTAGAAGGGAGCACCTCAGAGAATACAGATAGAGAAGCAAAGAGATCCAAGAACTGAACCCTGGCATACTGAAGCAATTTGAGGTCCACAAAATGAGGAGGACTCAGCAAAGGAACTGAAAAGTGTCAGGAAGAAAGATGTGAGGACAAAGAGAGTGAAAGCCAAGTAGTTTGAGGAGCAAGGAGGAATCTTCTATATCAAATACACAAATTTTGTAGTAGAGTCAAGCAGCAAAGCTGCATTTTTCTTCCAGAAGCTCTTGGTACCTTCAAAAGAGATACAGAGGAACAGAGAGTTGGATCTCAGTTTGTGTAGGAAAGAAGGTTGAAGGCACGTACATCAGTTCTCTATTGACCCATAACAAACCACTCCAAAGCTTAATAGCTTGAAGCAACCACCATTTATTTAGCTCATGGTTTGGTGGGCCAGCAGTTTGGGCTGAGCACAGTGGGGTGGTTCTTCCAGTCTGAGCCAGGCTTGGCTGATCTCAGCTGGGCTTGCTTGTGCATCTCCAGTCAGGTAAAAGAGTTCAAGTCAGCCAGGCTGACTTGCTGCTGATAGCCTTCTCTGGGGTGGCCCAGGTAGCTGAGGCCTCTCTCCACCTGGTCCTTCAATCTTCAGCAGGCTAGCCCTGGCTTTCTCATATGGCAGTTTCAGGGTTCCAAGGGCAGCAAGTAAACAAGCCCCCAAATGCAAGCATTTCTCAAGTCTCTGTTTGGGACTTGTTACTGTCTTGTTGGCCAAAGTTGTCAAGCTCAGAGAAAGTATGGGAGAATACTCCCCAAAGTGTGGTTACAGAGAGGTATGAACAAATGGGGGCCATTACTGGAACCTGAGTAGAGCAGAGTTGAAATGTGCAGAAAAGCAATCAATGATTTATTTGAATTGACTTGCAAGTAATATTACCTACAGCAATTATTCTCATTATGATCTTTGCCAAATACAATAAAGGCACATTGACAACTTATTTATCACCTGTTTAAAAGACACCGAAAAGAAAGAGAATTACTAAAATGAGGATATTAACATAGCACTTCCAGGAAGAATTAAAATTCTTTTCCATCTGGTTAAGTTGAGTAATTTAAGATGTATAACAAGTAATTAAAAGAAAATTTAGAACAAGCATTTCTTCTTGGATTAGCAAGGAGTCTAGCTTAATTATTACCCCTAAGCCAGGCATGGTGGCACATACTTGTAATCCCAGTACTTGGGAGGCTGAGACAAGAGGATTGCAGGTTCGTGGCCAGCCTCAGCTACTTAGTGAGGCCCTCCGCAACTTAGTAAGACCCTGTTTCAAAATAAAGAATAAAAAATAGGGCTGGGGGTGTAGCTCAGAGGTAGAATGCCCCCGAGTTCAATCCCCAGTACCAAAAAAATTTACCCCTAAATTTTTATTAAGAAATATTAGCTTATGAAACAATAGGTAAAGAATACAATGCTGTTTTAGTCTGGTTTTTTTTTTTTTTGTCTCTATGACCAAAATACCTGACAAGCACAACTTAGAAGAAGAAAGATTTATGGTTTGTGGTTTTACAGGTTTCAGAGGTTTTAGTCCATGATTGACTGGCTCCAAGGCAGAAACTGCTCAGCAGCAGGGCTTTAGGGCATGGCAGAGGAGGAAAAGCTGCTCTCAGCTCATGGTGGGGAGAGAGAAGAGAGGGGACTAAAGATAAAGATAAATGCAATGCCCAAGGCCATGCCCCAGCGGCCCACCTCCTCCAGCCATTCCCCACCTCCAAACCTGGCTGCACTGGCAACAGATGAGATGTGGGGGGCATTTTAAATCCAAAGCATAACAAATGTTCATACTGCTGCGTGAATTCTATATTCGCTTCATTATTTTCCTATAAAAATATAATTTTACTAAGGGCTGACTGCATCATTGCCCAGGCTGTGGGAGAAACCTCAGCTCTGTTTGTTCAAGTCTAGCTGATCATAGAAGTTTGAGATCATTTGGGAAGATTTTATACACCAAATCCAGGAGGAAGCCTATCATGAATCATATTTTTAGTTTCCCCGTCTTGCCACATCAGTTTCCTCATTCAGCTAGATAAGGACTGCAGGACCTCCCAGAATGGGTCTCTTCAATGACCTGAAAAGTTTTACAAATGAAGCTGTATGTAGTGGTACATGCCTGTAATCCCAGTACTTGTGAGGCTGAAATAGGAGGATTACAAGTTCGAGGCCAGTCTGGGCAACTTAGTGATACCCTTTCTCAAAATAAAAAAATAAAAATAGGGTGTCGCCTAGTGGTAGAGAACCCCTGGGTTCCATCCCCAGTACCACAAAAAATATTTTGCAAATGAAAAATAGAGGAAACCAATGAATCAACAATTATTAATATACTTCAATTTTTAAAATTATTTTAAAACAGAATTCTGAGGATTTAACCACTTCCCGATAGCCTGATGGGTATTGTGGGTCTTTTTGTTTCAGTTGGGGGTCTTGGTGTTGTTATTTTGTTGGCCTCTGGCTGGGATTGATGGCCAGAATGGAGAATCAATCCCAAAGGGACAGACATTTGGAAACAGCCCTTAAGTTGGTGATTGGCCATAATTGTTCAGCAAATGATTAGTCCCCACCCCAAGGACTGTTCTTCTAGGCTCCATGTCTACTCATATCTTCAGAATGGGGACCGTTGAGTTCAGTAATCTAAAACTGCACCCCCACAAGTGTCTCTTTTTTTGCTTTCAAAAGTGCTCTACACACACACACACACACACACACACACACACACACACACCTCACTGCATTTTTGAACAGGAGTTTTGAGTTCATGACTGCATGTAAACAGACCGCTACAAACATGCAAAGAATAAAGCAGAGTTGGGTTTTCTCTACAGAAATTTGCTCATTGACACCTTTTCTTGGAATAAGAACAGGAGTCAGCAAATTGTTTCAGGATCCAATGAGGGAAAATAATGAAAATACCACAAAAATCATTAAGTAATTTGCAAATATAAAGTAGATTACAAAGAGGCCTTTTCTTTTCTTCCCTTTCCTTCTGGACCTAAGTGAAAGACTTTCTGTTCCAATAAAACCAGTTAGGAGAGTGGGTGCCATTAACCATTAGATTCTGGAAACCCCAGGGGCATATGTCTTCTCTGTGTGTGTATTTGTACATCTAGCACTCAACAATCAAATAACTGTTGGATAAATAATAATATGCATTCAATAAACTAATGCATGATACATGTTTTCCCAGACTACCTTCTTTGTATTGCTAGTTTTATAGTGTGTTAAAAGGTTTTGTAGTGAAAGATTTGTGGCCAAATAAATTGGGAAATGCTGCATTAAATGGAACCAGAAGAGTCTATTTACGGCAGAACCGATCAGAGCCTTTTATATGCTAATGTGCATTAAGAATCTCCAAAGAAAGAATATATTAAACATTTTCCAAACTTAGACTTGCGTGTGGAACTTTGGCTCTAGGGATCTCTAAAATGCTCTTGGCACACATTACCTTATCCTCTAGGTGCCCCAACTTTCACTGTTGGTGGCTTTTAGGGTGTTAATGTGTATAGAACTGAGAATTCTAAACTCCTAGCAGAGGAGGAGGGAGAGGAGTATCTATCTGCAAGGGCTCGCAACCTCCACCTGCGAAGCTACTTACCTACTGGTCAAGGGCATTCATTTCAGTCAATTTTCCATTACAGGGGCCGGGTGCCAGTGCTTTCTAAATGTGGATGATTGACAGTAGAATAAGAGGCCTCCAGGTATCTGCCTCCTGGATATATTCCAAGAGGAGAGATAGTTGGTTTTTGTGCTCAGTTCACCTCTAGGCTGGCATGATCTGAGGCCCAAGGAGTGTCAACCTATGGGAGGGTCAGTCTGGAGAGCCCATTTCCCACAGAGTTTCAGAAGGAAAAAGTCTAGCCCTGATGGCCCATGGCTCACCCTCACCTGGGGCTGCTGTGAAGACAGTGAAGGAGTTTTTTTTTTGTTTTTGTTTTTGTTTTTTTTGCGGTACCGGGAATTGAACGCAGGGGCGTTCTACCTCCGCACTACACCCCCGGCCCTATTTTTTATACTTTATTTTGAAACCGGGTCTCACGAAGTTGCGGAGGGCCCCACTAAGTAGAGAGAGAGAAAGAGAGAGAGAGAGAGAGAAACAGGGGGAGAGAGAGAGAGAGAGAGTTGAGGCTGGCCGCGAACCCGGATCCCCTGGTCTCCACCTCCCAAAGTACTGGGATTACAAGCATGCGCCACCACACCCGGCTCGAAGGAGTTGTTTTGATGTGTGGGTGGAGGGACGTCCCTGGCTTCCAGACTGACTGGCCACTGCCCAGCTCTGCCCTGGACAGTACACTCCACCGCCATGAGCCTCACATTCCTCACTTGCTGAACAAGACTGGCTGTCACTAAATCATGAAAAAGACTTATGACCAGTTTAGGAAGCACTCAGCACAGTCCTTGGCACATAGAAGGTGCTCTTGGCGGGAGCTCTCGATGTGGAGGTTTATCAGGGTGTCTAGACCTATCTCCCTGGCCCAATGCCTGACACAAAGATGCTACCCAAGAAGTGCCTGAAGGAATAAATAGTTCAAGTTGATTGTTTCAAAATATGAATGATGACTAGTTTCCACCGATAGAGAGACTGACAGAGTGAAGATTCCATAGTAGTGGGGTGACTCAATCCTTAGCAGTCAAGGTTTTTGCCATGAAGAGACAAGCCAAAGAGAGCCATGTTTTGTACAGGTTGAAGATGCCCATGTGATTCAAACACCTAGCATCCAAAGTACTCTGTGTTAAAAGGAGGGCATGCTACACGAAAGCTGCCACCAGCGTTTCCATGGTCACTGGGGGTTAACGGAACTGGTGGGACGGAGGGCCGCACCCGAGGGCCACACTCACTGAACTTGTCTGCAGAGCCCAGCGTGGGTGAACGTACTTCAGAGCACCCAGCCGCCTCGCCCATGCAGCAGCGTGGGTGGTTTTGTTTTCTTCTTTTCCTGTATCATTTCTTCTTTGCCAGTAATGGAATGAAAGGTCACAGACATTAAACTGCGCAAATAAAATAACCTTGAGAGGCGGCTCTTCTAGTCGAAACTTACTGTCTCCCCTGTTGCTATGGTTACCTCCAGCAGGTCACCCAGTGAGGATGGCTCTGTCATCAGCAACGAATCAGGGAAGCCCAGCTCAGGGAGACGCTCACCCCAGAACGTAATGGCACAGCAGAAAGCGACAAAGGAGGAGGCAAGGAAGAGAAATGGTGAGAAGCCTTCCCGCCAAGCACCCCCACCCCTCCCACGCGCGCTCTGCACACACGCTGTATGGGCACGCACACACACACCCAGGGCGCTCTAACTCCAGATTGTCTCTATTCTGCCCCACAAGGGCCAGGAGTGAGCTAAGAACCTCTTGGGTGGTCATCACAGCCCCTTCTTTGAATTGTTTGATCCTACCTCTGTTCCCCATTCTTAAGAAATTGTGCAGCTCCTTAGAAAAAAACCCTTTGCAAAATGAATAGATGATTGGTTAGAGATTTTTCTATTTCTTGGGTGAATCCATGTGATTTCTAGCACCAGATCCACTAAGGTAGCTGGTCTCTGAGTGACTGCCCACTCTGGAGGTTTCCTTCAAGTTCTTGCCCTGATCCCCATAGTGACTTTCAGGGGTTCAGTCTGTACCAGTGAGTCCAGATATTGCAAATATACCTCTACCAGAAAAAAACACAATGAGCAGATCTGTCATAAAAATAAAATCAGCATTTTGCTTAGTTCTCTCAGGAAATAACCATGTAGCCTTTCTCACACACAGATCACTTTCTTCCCCATAAAGCATTAGTATCTGGGGTTTATTTTGAAGTCGTCTGAGCCCCCTTATTGTGCTGTGACATCATCTGTAGATTGCACCTAGCAGGCCTCATTGTGCAGCCTGGCTCTCTTCCTGATCCCACCTTTGTTTTGACCCCATCTCCACGTCATCCTTCTGTGCGTGAGGCTGGCTTACTAGACCCCCAAATTCAGGGACCCAGTGCTGCTGGTTTCAGATCAGGGAACACTCCTTTTGGATTTCAAAGGGTTATAGGTAGAGCCCTACAGAAATGCCAGGTGGAAAGCTAAACAACCTGGCAGTCTGCTTAGCTAGGTTTCTCTTTTAAAGGAATTTGATGAAACAGAGGTCAGGGACTCTCTCGAAGCTAGTGCCAGAATATTCTTTTGTTTTCAAATGTCACTTATTTTTCTGTCTGAAAAAAAAAAGAGAAGGAAAGAAAGAAAGAAAGAAAGAGAAAGAAAGAAAGAAAGAAAGAAAGAAAGAAAGAAAGGCACAATGAATTTGAATTCTGCAGAGAAAATATGGCCCGTGTTCCCTTTTCTAGCTATTATATAAAGCACTTGTTTGAGCTGTCATGCCTATTTGGTTCTTGAATTTTTCTTCCCCTAATTCTCTGTGCCTTGGAAGACAGAGATTGTGCTTTCTGCATCAGAATTAGGATGTGACCTATGGGATTTTTCTGGAATTTCTAATCCTACCTAGGACTACCAGAAATCCTACTGTCAGCTCTCTGCCAAGCAAGCACACAAGGGATGTCAGAGAACTTGGGAGAGGGGACTTGGGTTTAGTAACTTTCCTTCTTCCCAGGGCAAGGTGCTAAGAGACATGGGTAAAGGGAGCAAAGTGACAGCAGAGACAATGGGCAGTGACACCACAGGGGAAGGTTGTTTTACCAATGTACAGTCGGCCCTCCATATCCAAGGGTGCCACAACCTCAGATACAACCTGGATTAAAAATACCAGGGGAGGGGATTGTGTCTTACTAAATGTGTATAGACCTTTTATTCCCTGTTTACGTAATATTTACATTGTGTTAGGTATTCTAAGTCATCTAGAGATGCTTTAAAGTATATGGGAGGATATGCACAGGTTCCATGCAAATACTATGCCATTTTACATAAGGAGCTTGAGCATTCGCAGATTTTAGTATCTGTGGCCATCCTGGAACCAACCCCCTGAGGATCCTGAGGGACAACTGTACTGTGACAGACATCACCTCCAAATCTGGATCCCATCTACCCTCCCGGCTCTGCCTGCTCCCTCTCACTTCCTCCCCCCTTTTCTTCCTTTCTTATATATTTCCTGGAAGTTTAAAAAATCAGGTCAAAGACCACTCGGTCCCCCAAATGCCCACTCACCTAACCCAGGCCTCAAATGATCCTGAATAAGTCGGTGTGTGTCTTTCTTCAACCTTTTTACCATGCATATGACAACACACACGTATCTTTGTTTCATCATCTTGCTTTGTTTTCTTTTATAAAATGGAATCAATGCACATATTGTTTTATGCCCTTTTCCTTACTTAAAAAATGTGCAAAGTACAGACTTCTCCATCAGTCAATAGACATTTGCAAAATGGCGCCCTTTGCCCTCCCCTGTGTTTAATTCATAGAGGAAGAGGGGAGCAGCCGGTTCCTGACCCCATCTCTCCTCACCCGCTGGTGACACTGACCAGCTCTAAGTGTCCCTGCTGGCCTTTGCTCTTCCTTTTTGTCCACCCTGTCCGCCTGCCTCCTTATTCTGTTTAGGTCGCTTTGATTATTTAAATATCAGTTCAGGAATAAACAGTAGACAGGTGCATGAATAAAATGCAATTACTGTACTGGGTTGAGACTTTTATTTGTTTTATTAAGAAACCATCCTTCCCAGGCTTAGGGTGCTTGCTTGTTACATTTTACTTTCACCAAAAGTAAACCCAGTGGATTTTCAGGGTTGATAGTTTCTGTTTTCCCACACCTTTCCATTCAGGGAGGTGTAGGGCCAACTCGTTCTGTGTAAAACTCAACAGACATGGGAGCACATCAGTACTCTAGAATCAACCTTTCATGAAACCCACATGTGTGCTTTTTATCAAAGGGCTTCTTTTTATTGTAATACTAGGTAAGAGTTAACCCATAAAATTGGTAATGTAGTTTATTGGATTGGAAGATGAACAGAAGGAAGGAAGGAGGGAAGGAGGGAGGGAAGGAAGGAAGAAAAGAATGAAGGAATGAAGGAAGGAGAGGAGGGGAGAGAGGAAAGGGAGGGATAAAATAACGTTGAATGAAATTGTGGAGAAAACATAAAGGTGTATTTTCATCATTTTGTCAGCCTGCAAAAAGTATTTAGCACTTTTTGTGTGAATGTGCCCTTTGAGAATAGGTTATTCTTTTCGTATGGAATATTCAAACTCTGTTGTCTTATGGCTTGGTGTCTATTCTAGAGACTAGGGTTACTAAGGTTAGTTAATAAATGTTAATGTACCAGGCTATCATTCTAAAGCTGTTCTTATTTTCCACTGGGTTTGTTGCATCTGTAGCTTCTAATATTCCTCTTTTGTAAAAATAAGAACATTAAAAGGAAAAGACATTATCCTTCTAGCAACATGGTTGGCATGGGTCATTGTAGCTCCATGGCCTCGTTAGTTACCGTAACTGAAAGATGATTTTAGGGACTATTTCATGAAGATGTTTAAGTGGTAAAGGTAGATGTGAAAGCTAGGATCTTGAAAGCAAAAAATAAGTTGACATTTTTCTCAACCAAGCATAGACATTTGAACTGCTGAGCCAAACCCAATGTTACCTTTGAAAAGGTATTTTCCAGGAAAGAGTTAAAAGTAAGTTCAAGATTGGAACATAATATATATAATATATATATGGTATACATAATATGATATATATATATATATATATATATATATATATATATATCATTCAGGAGCAAACAACCTCTCTAATCTGTCATTCAGATTTCACTGTCAGGCTCAGAATTGGACCAGACCTTGCCTCTTAATAGCCACAGGCAGGTGAGGCAACAGCAGAACAAGTATTGTAGAGTTTGGGGGTGGATTACCACTTTCTTGCAGAGGTCTTAAGGAAGAGTATGGGATTAAGACATAAAGGAAGATTTGTCAGCAATACTAGCTCAAAAACAGTTTCAGTTTTATTCATTCTTTGAGCTCCCAATGAAGTAAAGACTCATTTTTCTTATTTTATTTTTCATTAAAAAACAATAATTGTATCAACCAGGTGTGGTGGTGCACGCCTGTAATCCCAATACTTGCGAGGCTGAAACAGGAGGATAGCAAGTTCAAGGCCAGCCTCAGCAATTTAGTGAGGCCCTTAGTAACTTAGAAAACTCTGTTTCAAAATAAAAAACAAAATGGGGCTGGGGGGTATAGCTCAGAGGTAGAATGTCCCTGAGTTCAATCCCCAGTACTACAAAAAAAAAAAGAAAGAAAAAAGAATAATAGTTGTATATATTCCTAGGGTACAATGTGATGTTTCCATACGTGGATACATGTGGAATGGTCACATCGTGTTAATTAGCTTATCAAATAACAGAGGGCAGTGGTTCTAGTTGTAGATTGTCTCTGAGCTTTAATGCACATTTCAGAAAGAAAGCACACTTGTTGAGAGCATTTTCTGCCTCCAGTGGAAGGGCGCTCCCCATGCCAATTCAAACGTGAAGAAATGAAATCTCCTTCTCCAGCCTGATTTACTGAAATAAAAACCAACAATACAAATAAGGTCCAGTGAGACTGACTGTGACATGACAGAATTCTAAGACACTTCTTCAGATTAACTGTGGTCCTTGCCTTTAACATCCTCCCATGTTTTTAACTTGAGGGACTAACTCTGCATTAAAACCTCCATGAAACTACCATACTCACACAACATTTTAATGTATTAATATTTAATGTAATGTCTTTTAATGCATTTTTCCATAATGTCTTTTTGGAAAGAAGATAATTAATTATTTTTTAACAATCTACAATTGTTGTACCAACCTGAATATGACTTTTATGAAACTGAGGATGAAACAGAACTACAGCTTATACCATTTGCAGGGTGTCTTTTTCCTGTCTTGTTATAGTTATGCTGCCTACGTGACCCTGTCCACAGGGTGAGAGGTGAGGGTGTCACAACCCAGAAGCACTAACAACACTGAGTGCCATCTCTTCATCCTCTGAACGGTTTGGTGATAGCTTGACTTTGACTTCTACATGGGCGCCTGTTCTGCCAGTACAAACAGCATCTCCTATTCGAGTCAGGAGAGTTGAGCCATTCATGCATTCACTCATGTATTCAACAAGTCCTTATTGAGGGCCAGCTACATGTGAGGCTGTGAAAGGCAATAGACACCCGCCTTTGAAAAAGCAGGCAAGAGTAGAGTTTATATTCTGGTGGCTGGGGTGAGGGCAGATTGTAAATCAAACAAAAAGTCAGTATTGTTAAGTGATATGAAGAAAATATAACAAAGTGATGGGGGGGGTTATTGTAGGCTGGCGGTTAGGGAAAGTTGTTTCCAAGATGCAACTTGAAAAGTAAGAAGGAGCCGGGCGTGGTGGCGCATGCTTGTTATCCCAGTACTTGGGAGGCTGAGACAGGAGGATCGCAGGTTTGCAGCCAGCCTCAGCTGCTTAGTGAGGCCCTCCATAATTTAGTGAGACCCTTTTTCAAAATAAAGAATAAAAAATAAGGTTGCAGATATAGCTCGTAGGTAGAATGCCTCTGGTTCAATCCCCAGTACTGCAAATAAATAAATAAATAAATAAGTAAATAAATAAATAAATAAATAGAATAAAAAATTGGGCTGGTGGTGGAGCTCGGAGGTAGAATACCCAGGCATGTAAAGGTTTGCAGAAAGAGTGTTCTGAGCAGGGGGCATAGCTAATGCAAAATTCCTGAAGTGGGAACCCGCCTGCTGTGCTCCAGATGGCCTCTGTGCTAGAGCCGAGTGTTTAGGGTAGAGGTGGGAGATGGGCTCAGCATGGTCGCCAGCACCAGCTCCTCCAGGTCCTTGGAGGAGAGAGATGAAGCCTTCAGAGGGCTCTGATCAGAGGGACGATGTGATCTGGCTTCCTTTCAAAAGTATCATCCCTCCTCGCTACTGGGGGAGTGTGTGTTTTAGGGGGCACAGGAGTGGAAGGTCTGAGGTGGGAGGATATTTAGAAGGTGTACAGGTTATTTATTACTGTGTAGCAAATTATCCCTACACCTAGCGAGTTAAAACGACAGTCTATATTCATTATCTCACACAGTGTCTTGGGTCAGGAATTTACGAGTGGCTTAGCTGGGTGATTCTGGCTTAGGGTCCATCCTGAGGTCATGATTAAGATGTTGGCCTGGATTGTAGTCAGCTAAACTCTTGGCTGAGTCTAAAGATGGCTCATGTGGCTGTTGGCAAGGTCTTGCCACACAGACCTTTCCTTCAGGCTGCTTGAGAGTCCTCGAAACATGGTAGCTGGTTTCCCCAGAGCAAGAGATCCAAGAGAGAATAAGGTGGAAGCCATCTTGGTTTTATTTTGTGACCAAGTCTGGAGGCAATCCATTGTCATTTCTAAAATTTCCTCTTGGTTACACAGGTCAGTCCTCTGAGAATTATTGGGAGCCATCTTGGAGGCCAGGTACCATCCATGGCTTGTTTACAGTGGTTGTGGAGGTGGGAGACCATGGTGGTGGTCAGGCATGAGTTGCCCAGCAAGACTGCACTCTAAAAATACATGTGCATCTAGTGACATGTCTGAATACAGACTTCCCTCTGTCATTGGCTGCTTGGTGATCTCCTATTTGTAAACCAGTCCACAGAACTAAAAAAGAAAAAAATCCAATTATAACCCATTGTTAGACTCTGAGGGGTTTTATCTACATTGTAAAATAGCAATTTCCTTGGCTTAATTTGACAGATCTTCTGTGATTATGATAAGTGACAGAATGATAGAAACTATGTGTTTCTCGATAATTTAAATAACATCCCAGTCTCTTGAGCAGGCAGGAGGAAAGATGAATACACTTCTATTACATTCATATTTTATATAACACCTATTTTGCTTCTAAATTGTCTACCGGCGTAGTCGTTTGAACAGGCTTAATTTATCTCTTACCGAGCCATGCTCAGTAAACTGTCATTCCTCTGGTTACTTCGTGGGAATATGTTTTAAGAACAAGTGAATCAGCAAGATACCACTGGCTCTGGAACTTCTTCTGTCAGCTCAGTTATGGAAGCACAAAACCGACTGGTGTCTTTTAGCCATTGCAGCAGAATGGTCTGTCAGATGGGCGAATTAATTTAACAGAGTGTAGGTGGAAATCAGTCTATTTAATTAGGGCCGTTGTCTGTAGCTTTAAATGAATTTCTGTGGTGGTTATTTCATAGCTTTCTTTTGTTTTGGACCCAATGAAAGAAACCAAAACCCAAATCACTGGAGAAATAGCCTCAGGGAAAGAAAAAGAAGAAGAAGAAAGAAAAAAAGCATCTATAGCAACAAGTACAACCAAGAAAGGCTTGTCCCCTTAATCTCGTGCAAATGTTGGTGGCTTTGGTGGCAAAGACCGCACTGAATGCTCTTACTCTGGTGATGGTCAGATTTTAAAAGCAGTTGCAGGGTTTGGCCAAATTTATTCTTCCCATTTCCAACTCAAGCATAGAGGACAAATTGACTTTTTATTTTTATCTGAATGTATTTTGTCACAGTTTTGGAAGACTGGTTTTTGCCATATAAATCCAAAACTTTGCAATTCTTTTCTACCCCCTGATAATGCAACAGTGGGATAAGTAGTGTAGATCTTAAATTTAGAGAACTCACGAGCAGCCGCGAGCCCTGGGCATTAAACCAGATGCCATCGTCTCTGAGGTTGTTTTGAGTAATGTCCATAGGTAGCGAGCCTGACATCTATCCTCCCCCATCACACAGCTGCCTGCATCATGAAATCGATGTGTTTGTGTTGTGCTTTAGTGCCAGCAAGTGATGAAGAAGAGGGAGCGGTTCTCTTTGACAGCTCTGGCAAGGTGACAGCTGATCCCTTCGACACGTCTTCTGGGTCTGTGCAGCTCATCGCGATCAAACCCACGGCCCTCCCTGTGGTGCACTCCACCTCGGACAGGAGCCAGGAGGCCTCGGCAGTGCTCAACGGCGAGGTGAGAGTCCCGCCAGGCCTCCAGGATTCTAAGTAAGGAGTAATATCTCACTCTCCCAGGTGCAGCCTGCATCCAGGCGCCTCAGGCTCTCAAGGTCATTTATGCCTCTGCATGCGCCAGGCCTCTGCAGAAGGACTCAGGACACAAGTCACCCTGTTGGACGATGCTTTCAGAGCATTTTCTACCTTCACCGAAAGCCCAGAGGGAACCTTTTAAACAATGTGGTTATGAAGAGAAACATCAGAAATTCTGATTCTGCCTTTCTCTATCCCACCCTTAAACTCCCACTAGGGATGTCCTTGTCATGGTGACGGGGCGGGGGTGTGAATTGAGAGGGAAGCAGAGATCATACTGTCGCATGGACAGGGGTGCAGCCCACTGTCAGCTTTGAATTGACACATTCCTTTCAGCAAGCTCAAAACAATGCACTGGCTGCCTTTGGAAGGATAGCGGTGGGTATCCTGATGTGAATCAGTTTTCCTAAGGGCCCCTCTCAAAATCTGTAACATATATCAGGGAGTGATGATTAGATGAGAATAGATTATAAATAAAAGGTAGATGCTTGACAGACAGGCAATTGACAGATAATAGATGACCGATGGCTGCTGAGGGAGAGAGTTCAGAGGGAGAACAAGAAGTCAGGTAAAACAACCTGCCATTCTTCTATCTTCTGCAACAGAGTGGTCAGTGGGCTAAAAATATCTATGAACCTTTAAGAACATGCATATGGAAACTGCTTGTGAACATTTACATTGCATGTGTGTGTAGGTGTGTGTGCACGCATCCACACACACTCTTTTGCTTCCCTCTGATGCCAAGCCTTCAGGTTGACTGTTCCTTTCATTTGTTTATACCCTGCTGTTGTTGCCTGCAACAGGTGGGAGATTTTCAAAGTTTTAAAGTCTCTTTCTGCCGGGCGTGGTGGCGCACGCTTGTAATCCCAGTACTTGGAGGCGGAGACCGGAGGATTCAGGTTTGCAGCCGGCCTCAGCTACTTAGTGAGGCCCTCCGCAACTTCGTGAGACCCGGTTTCAAAATAAAGGATAAAAAAATAGGGCTGGGGGTGTAGCTCGGAGGTAGAATGCCCCTGGGTTCAAGTCCCGGTACCGCAAAAATAAATAAATAAATAAAGTCTCTTTCCCACTTCACCTTGAGGAACACACATGGCTTTGTACCACTGGATGTTGTAAATGCACATCAGGGTCTTGTCCTTGTTCCACCATCCAGTACACTTATAAAAGTGTTTTATGAACCTGTTTCAGAAAGTTCCTCTTGTTTTCTGAGCTGGCCTAAAGATGTGATAGATTGAAGTTCATTGACTTTTGAAAACAACTGGCTTATATATTTGTGGAGCATCAATTCCAACTTCCTCGTATTTTAGACAAAGCCACGAAAGCCTGAGGGGTCCAGTGGCTCCTCACAGTCACTCTGAAGGTTCTTGTGCCAGCCATGAGGTTCAGGGGCCCAGTGATCCTTCCTCTCTGTCACTCTTATCACAGCCCATTGGTGGAAAATAGCATTGCGCTTAAAAGAGTGCGGTCTCTCAAACCGTGCTGCGAGGGTTTGAATCCCACTTCTCGCACTTACTGTCTGTGTGACCTTGGGCAGATTAGTTAATTTTCCTATGCCTCAGTATCTCCATCCATAAAAACAGGGCTGCTAGGAGGATCGAATTGGTCAATATATGTAAAGTAATTAGAGCGATGTCAAACACGCAATAAGCACTTTATTATTATCATTAATTTATCATGTACTTTATGTTCCTTGGCTCTATAATTTGACAGCCTGAATGTCTTCTCAAATCCAGTCACAGCCACAGAATCTTTGCTTGGTTGCAGTTCTCCCACCAGACATGCAAGTTCTGAGGTTGACACCGCTGACACAGGTTGAGCTGACAGCAGCTCTTGACTGGGACCCTCTACCTATAGACCCATGGACTGGCCACCATGCCTGAATCTCTTTGTCCCTGCTTAATGATATGAGCGTCATAGAGACAGACTGAATCTGAGACAAATCTGACTTACCACTCCCATTTCCTCCCAAGCCCATCACCCTGTCACAGAAGGAGAACAGATGAGCATTTTCCTTGTCCAGAAATGGATTCTTGCTACATTTGGGTAGTTAAAGGAATGGACCTTGTTGGCATTTGGATTGGAAGAGAGCCCTGAACTTGTTCTCTGTAATTTTTCTGCCTTGTGGAGCTTGACACAGATTGCTTTATAATTTTCTTTCTTCTTGTCTTCTTTATAATTTTCTTTCTTCTTGTGGCTGGTTTAAATGAAAAGAGAGAGAGAGAGCATAACCCCAAAGCCATAAATTTCCCTTTTATGAATTACAGAAAATTCTTTTAAAGATTATTTAAAAAAACATAATAGCAACATAGAAAAGTTTAGAAATGTGGATGTAACCTCATCACTTGTTATTTATTGAGCATGGTCATTTGCTTGTATCTTTCACAGGTCAGAGGGACATGTTCCATGTTCCTTTCTGAAAGACCAGACTGGCTTTGCCCTATACAACAGGACCTAGTTGGCATTAGCAGCCAGGCAAAACTTCAGAATTCTCTCTCTCAAAAAAGACATGGGTTTATAGAAACAGGCTCTCAAATGCAGGCTGGTGGTGGGGAAAGGCCTCGGGAGCAGGGCATTTGTTCTGCCTTTCCACCCCATTCATCCCGTCCCTCCAGCCTCAGGGTCTGATCATCTCTTCCAGGTAGGCCCCAGCTAAATGACCAGGGCAGGTCACTGGACTGCTCAGGCCTGGAGCTAGACTCAGGGCACGAGAATTAGCTGGGTTGCCGGGTCAGAGACTCCCACAACAAGGAATGTAGGCAGAATTAGGACCCGTGAGCCCTAGGGCTGAGCGGCATCAGGCAGACTGGGAAGAAGGAAGGTGACCTCGTTAGAGCCAGGCTCCACACTGTTCAGGGACTGATGTTAGAAGGGGACACTGGTGGGTCTGGCTGCTTCAGAGCACCAGCGGTAAAGTCTAGGATGGCTTTTCCAGGAGTTATGACCTTCTGGTGAAAGCCTCCCACCCGCCAACCAGGCTGGGTCAGGTATGGGCCTGAGATTGTCTCTCTCCCCAGGTGAACAAAGCCCTGAAGCAGAAGTCAGACATCGAGCACTATCGGAACAAGCTGCGCCTGAAAGCCAAGAGGAAAGGATACTACGACTTCCCGCCAGTGGAGACGAGCAAGGGTCTGACTGAAAGGAAGAAGATGTATGAAAAAGCCCCAAAAGAAATCGAGCATGTTTTGGATGCCGACCCGGAGCTGTGTGCTCCATTCGCTGAGTCTAAAAACAGGTGCAAGCTCCGTGGGATGCTCTTTAGGTCACTGTGTTGCGGGTGGGATGAGGGCAGGGGACGCTTGGGGCCCTTGATCTGTGCTTTAGGACTGTGATCTTTGCAGGTTGCTGATCTGGGCCCCACTGGGCTGTGCAAGCTGGTGCCCCATCATGGCCCTTGAAAGAGAGCAAAATTGAAGCCATTAAAACATAGCGGGGCAAACGACCATAATTGTCCTTCAGCTTAATGATATTTTCAAGCCAGTAGCTGTTTCAGAGCTGGGTGGAGATATAATTATCACCTACCTAGTTAATGCAGCTTCCAGATCAAGGGACATTGTATTTTTCAATTATGTTAGTGGTGGTTGCATAAGAAAAGCAAATTTCATGTTTCACCTTCCATTCGGCCTCAGTAAGTGCTCATCACGTTGCAGCTCAGCACTCTGCGCCGGTTCATTTCATTCATTCATAGATCGGTTTGATCGTTCGACATTTATTGTCACCTGTATTAGGCACCAATTAAGATGCTGCACACTGTTGTGGCCATGTGTGCTTTTTCTCATTCATTCTTTCAATTCCTCCAACATTTTCTGGTGGACAAGACAGCCCAATTGCTGCTCCTGAGGAACTTAATGTCTGCTGGGAGAGAAAGATGATTACCGCACAAGGCTAACCACAAGCTGGAAGGGTGTTTGAAGTGTGGCTGCTGTAGCAATCGAGAGGGGGGCCTGGCCTAGTGAGGTACAGCTGGGTTAAGTGGTTTGAGTTGGTATTTGCCTCCGTCTGTTCTATAACAGACTACCTGAGACTGGGAATTTATAATGAGCAGAAATTAATTTTCTTACAGTTCTGGAGACTAGGAAGTCCAAGATCAAGGTGCTGGCATCTGGCAAGGACGTTCTTGCTTCATCATGACACAGTAGAAAGTGGAAGGACAAGGAGGACAGGAGGGGACCAAGCTCACCCTTTTATAATGACATTAACCCATTTTGTCCTATTGTCCTAGATGTAGAATACCTATAAAAACTTAAATATAGAATATAATTATATTAATGCTAATTAGTACTAATTAATATAACAATATATAAGTTCTAGATTATAATTTCCAACCTATTTGAATGCAATTGTATCCATATCTTTTTTCAATTTTTTTTTTTTTTTGGTGGTACTGGAGATAGAACCCAGGGACATTCTACCTCCATGCTGTACCCCCCAGCCCTATTTTTTTATTCTTTACTTTGAAACAGGGTCTCACTAAGTTGCGGAGGGCCTCACTAAGTAGCTGAAGCTGGCCGCGAACCTGGATCCTCTGGTCTTAGCCTCTCAAGTACTGGGATTACAACCGTGTGCCACCACGCCCAGCTTTCTTTTTTCAATTTTTAATTTAAAATTTTTTATTGGCATATTGTAATTATACCTCATAACAAGGTTCAGAGTAACAGACACATACATGCACACAGCACTCAGTGTGTTTCCACCCCATTCTCTCCTCCTCCCTGTACATAATATTGAAATTGGTATTGATAACCTCATATAATTATATAGTTATAATGATAAGAATGTAATTATATTATGCTAACTAATACTAATTAATATGATAATATATAAGCTCTAGATTATGAGTTCCAACCTCTTTTAATGCACCTGAGTCCATTTCATGGACACAGTCACAGAATCAAAAACTTGGCACTTACTGGGTTAATGTCATCCACCAGGGCAGAGCCTCTGTGGCTGTGTCGCCTCCTAACATTACCAAAGCAGCAACCAAATTTCAACAGGCATTTCGGAGGGGGAAGAGCATTCAAACCTTAGCGCTGTTTCCAAGCTTTGTTGCTAAGCAGTGACCTCGCATACTGGGTAAAGAGGTACAGGTTAGTGAAGCCAAGCCAGTCACCTTTCCTCCTTTCTCACCTACCTCAAGCAGATTCAAGGCCACCTCTTTCCCAGCATGCATTCTCCTTGGTGCCTTCCCCCAGCTTTGAACATGTCACCTGCCACCGAGCCACAGCAGACGTATTCACCACATCCTGGGAGCAATAGGGAGGTTCCCAGCCTGAATGGGTATTTATTAAAAGCAAAAATGACAATGTGACAGGCTTGGATTGAAGCCACAAACCCAAGTTGAGAGGTGGGGCGAAATTTTATGAATTGAATCAGCATCATTTATTTTCAACAAAGAAAAGAGGAAATTCTAAGCCAGAGCTTAATTTACCATGCTTCTAATTAGGCTTGGCTGATATGACAAGCTATTGATATTGAATCATACCATGACAGGGTTCACAGTGTGTGTGTTACAATGTTAATAACTGTAGGGAAAAAAGAGAAGAAAAGATACGGATTTTGTATGGAGGCTAGTGGCAACTTCAGCTTTTCCTTTGTTATTTTGGGACTCCTCACTTAAGTGGTCTCTGATAGACTGGGCTGGGAGCTGCTTTTCCTCAGTTTCCTGCTGGCACTCAAAGAAAAATAAACATCAATTATCATGTACAAAGAAGGGGAGCTTAGCTTGAAAGTGACTTGAGAAACAAATAACAATTTCAGGGATGGCTTTTTATGAAAAGAGAATGAACAAAACTGTTTTGTGGGGGATGCGTCTGTGCTGCCTAGTATGGTTCAGGCCAGTGCTTACGACCCTTGCAGGGCTACTGGTGCTATGCATGTGAAGTTAATTCTCAGCAAACATCCATTACAGAAATGATTCAATGACTCTGAAGCACCAAAAATAATTTTTTAAAAAACATTTTTCCAGCCGGGCATGGTGGCGCATGCTTGTAATCCCAGTACTTTGGGAGGCAGAGACCGGAGGATCCGGGTTCGCGGCCAGCCTCAGCTCTCTTGCTCTCTCTCTCCCTGTCTGTCTGTCTGTCTGTCTCTCTCTCTCTCTCTCTCTCTCTCTCTCTCTCTCTTTCTCTCCTTAGTGAAGACCTCCGCAACTTCCTGAGACCCAGTTTCAAAATAAAGTATAAAAAATAGGGCCGGGGGTGTAGCACAGAGGTAGAACGCCCCTGCATTCAATCCCCAGTACTGCAAAAAAAAAAAAATTTTTTTTCCAAGTTAAGGGAAAAAGATGGATAGCCACTGTGTTTGTTAGCTTTTTCATCATGGTGACTATAATATCCAGCTAGAACAACTTGGAGGAGGAAAAGTTTGCATGTTTTGGATGCAGACCCAGAATTGTGTTTCAGAGGTTCAGTTCATGGTTGGCCGGCTCCAAGGCAGAAACATCATGGGGACAGGGCATGGCAGAAACAAGCTGCTCAATTTATGGGTGCCAGAAGCAGAGAGGGAGCAAGAGGAGGGGTACAGGGACAGCTATAGCCCTCAAGGCCATATCCCCGGTTGCAAGGGTAACTGCTTTGCCTCCGAATTCTAATGCCTATCCTAGGCTAACTATGTGTGACTGTAATGTTCTAACTAACTTATTGTGTATTCTTGAAAAAAGTATGCATGCCTGCCAGGTTTCTGGTTTCCCATGTGGTCACTAGGAATAAAGAATGCAACCTCTCACCTTCAGTCACCTTGAATAGCTAGAATCTTAGAACTAAGACATACAATAGGTGATATTGGCGAGTTCTCTGAAGATAGATGGTCTGGAAATGTGTGTTAGCCAGCTTTTTTTCTTGCTGTGATCAGGGTACTTGACAAGAATAACTTAGAGGAGGAAAGGTTTATTTGGCTCATGATTTTAGAGATTCAGTCTATGGTCAACTGGCTTCAAGACAGAAACATCATGGTGGAAGAAAGCTGCTCAGCTCATGGCAGCCAGAAAGGAGAGAGAGAGAGAGAGAGAGAGAGAGAGAGAGAGAGAGAGAGAGAGGAAGGGGCCAGGGGCAGATACAGTCCTCAAGGCCCTGCCCCCAGTGACCCACCTCCTGCAGCCATGCCCACCTCTGCACCTTGCTGCACTGGGAACCAGGCTTCAACACATGAGCTCTTGGGGGGACATTCCAGGTCCAAACCATAATGAAATGCAAATCATGTACAGAGAAACTTACTGTTGGATAAGAGGGAACTTTTATCCCTTTGTCAGTCTCTAGGATCCCATGAAAATCACCTGACCCTCCCGGGTCTCACTCCCTGCTCATAAAAGTTACCTCCTGTAGAAAAATAAAGGCATAGCCATTATCCTCTTTATGTTGTGTCTCTTTTCGTCTCTTCAGATAGATTCCTCTAATGACAAATGAAAACAATACAGTGGTAACAAATATGAATTTTCTAGGAGTAGCTGAGTTGACCTTCTGAATGTGTTGCTCCATGGGCCAAAAATGTTCTTTGCTCACAACAGCATGGGGCTGGGTCCATTTAGGACTTGGCTGAAATGTCACCTCCCCAGAGAAGTTTTCCTGAACCATCCTACCTGAAGTTGTCCTTCATCTTAGTCACCCTCTGACATAGCTTTTTGGGTTTGGCTTTTTTTTTTTTTTGTACTGGAGGCATTCTACCTCTGGGCTATACCCCCAGCCCTATTTTATTCTTTTTTTTTAATTTTTGAAATAGGGTCTCACTAAATTGCTGAGTCTGACCACGAACCTGTGATCCTCCTGTCTCAGCCTCCTAGGTACTGGGATTACAAGCGTGCACCACTATGCTCGGCTACTGTCATAGCTTCTTGTTTTTCCTAATTGCACTTGCCATTCTAAAATTATCATGGTAATAATCTGTTTTCTTCATTAGCGTGTAAACTCTGGGAGAGTTGGGACTATGGATGCTGATCATATCCCACAGTGCCAGGCACATAGTAGGCATTCAGTGATGAATAGATAGATGATAGATAGATAGATGGGCTCAGTGTCCGTCAGCTTTCCATCAGTGTGACAAAATACCTGAGATAAATCAGCTGAAGGAGGAAAGGTTTATTTTGGTTCATGGTTTCAGAGGTTTCAGTCCATGATTGCTCGACCCCATTGCTTTGGGCGTAAGGCAAGGCTGTACATCCTGGTGGGAAGCACGTGGTGAAGCAAAGCTGTTCTCCTCATGGTGACCAGAAATCAAAGAAAGAGAGAGAGAGAGAGAGAGAGAGGAAGGGGCCAGGGATAAGATACAGCCTTCAAGGACCCAACCCCAAGGACCTTCTTCCTTCAACTAGGCCCCACCTCCTAAGGTTCCACCATCTCCCAATAACCAATTAAATTATGATCCAGCAATAGATGAATCTGTGGCTGAGGTCAGAGCCCTGATGATCCAGTCACCTTCCAAAACCCCACCTCTGAACATCGCTGCACTGGGAACCAAGCCTTCAACACATGAGTTCTGGGGGGAACATTTCAGATCCAACCCATTGCCTCTTGGCTTATAGCTTCTTAGGCCAGAAGGGAATGCTCTCTGGTCATTGCAGAAAAGAAATCTATCAACAATCACAATATGAAGCAACTCACTAGCTGTTAGGTTTATTAACATGCCATAGAATCCTGCACTCAAAATCAAAAAGATTAAAAGGAACAGGAGGCTGCTGAGTCCACAAAGTCAGCAAAGGCAAGTGTGTTCCGCCAGCGTTAGCTGTCCTGGAGGGTCAAGGGAGAACCCCTGGCCTTGCCATCAGCAGAATTTTAGATGAGGTTGCACAGTTGCAATTGATTGTAGTTACCACGTTTCCATATGAAAGAACCCTTATAATTCAACCAAATGGTCACAGCATCTGGGGGAAAAATCTTTATTCCACTCTTTCTACAGCCCCTTATGGCCAGGAACAAACACCATCAATTCTGAGAGTTCTGAGGCAAATCCAAAGCCTTCATTGGTTGCCTGGAGTTTTGGATCAGTGGAGAATTCCATCTGTCAGGGCATTTGCTGCATCATAACAGTTGTTGAATTTTCTTCAGGCAACAGATGAAGAACTCTGTCTACCGAAGCCGGCAGTCTCTGAACAGCCCCAGTCCAGGAGAAACTGAGATGGACCTTCTGGTTACACGAGAGCGACCCCGGCGCGGAATCCGGAACAGTGGATACGATGTAAGTGCCTGGTGGGCTGGGGAACACAGGGTTTGCTTTCCCCCCAAAGCAGAGGAGCATCCCATAATGTTTCAGTTTACTACATGTTTGTGGGATTTTTAAAATGCACTAAAATGTTTTCTGTTGTTTATTACCTCTTTTGCAAAGTAAGACTACTTGGAATGTGTTAGAGTAACAGATTATTGCTAAAAGGATTGTGATTTCTAAATTGTACCATTTGACAAATTGTACATTACTGACCTTAAACTCAGTGGAGATTCTAAATGTCCTTAATCCCCCCCCATCCTTAGGAACTCAGTAAGAACCATGAAAAACAGGTTAGAATTCATTTGAACATGGGCTTCTTTTAATCCATAGCAATGTTGAAAATTTGGACTTGTTCCTGATTTCATAACGCCTCAGTATGCCATGGAAACAATGTGATGTCCAACAGAGCGAGTTGATGATTTCATATGACAGAGCACATGCTTATGTTCAGTGATACGTCCAAACCACACAGTTCTAATCACATCAGACTTTCCCAGATGAGGCGTGGCAGTCAAGTTGTATACATCCTGAACGTGGACTTGTACCGTGAGCTCACATGGAGGACTCTATGCCGAGATGTTCAGTAATGCTTCTCCCTGCCCCAGAATTTCAGAGACTCTTGATAGGCTCTCAGGTTTTCTGAAAAATATTTCTTTCTCATCCCCCCTAAAATGTGTTTCTAATGATAGATTAAAAGTTTTCTCTAACAAGAATTATAATTCAAATAAGTCTGGAAGAGACTTTTTTCATAATTTGAGAAGACATAGTTTGAATATGATCCTTGATTTCTTAAATATATCATGCTAATTTGAAGACAGTAATATTTTTCCCCCTGGGAATTGGTCATTGCTTGCCACAAAAATTTTAAATGAGATTTTTTTAATGACCCAGTTAACGAATAGGGTTATTCTACCTAATTTGAATTTCTGATGATCTCCCTTACATTTGTTTATTTATTTACTTATGGTACTGAGGATCGAACCCAGGGGCATTCTACCACTGAGATACATCCCACCCCTATTTTATTTATGTTTTGAGACAGGGTTTCACTAAGTTGCTGAGGCTGGCCTTGAACCTGGGATCATCCTCTCAGCCTCCCAAGTAATGGGATTATAGGAGTGCACCATGATGCCCAGTTTCTCCCTTATATTTTAGCTTGATGTTTGTATTGGTAATGGTACTCTTATCTTTTGTGGGGTTTTCCCTTTTTTTGATAAAACTGTTTGATAGTTTGGTTTTTATAAAATTCCAGACACTTTGAACATATCTTTTTCTTCTGTTGGGTTAAACTATCGTAGCAGACAATTTTTTCTCGTAAGAAATATCTTATACCAAATTTATTCATTGACTATTAAAAATCATAATTGTAAGTTTCCAATCAACCCCCTACCAAGAGTGAGCATTCTTCCTGGATACTTGCTTAGTTTGAGGAAACTTTTCTGCTCAAGTCCCTGATAGGATTTTTAGCTTATTTCATGATTGATATTAATAGGTTTCTTATGAGAGTTTAGGACACTTTCAGTTATGATTAAATGGGCTAGAAGTTTCCCTGATAATCTTAAAAGAAGAACACTGTACATTGTTTAACCATGTAACATGATTTGCAGTACTCACCTGATACCTGTGGAATGTCATGTTACTAAACTACCTAGAGCAATGGGAGAGAGAGAACTTTTAAAGGAGATTGCTCACCCTCATAGACATGCATAAATGATCCAAATATAGATTACTTTAGAGAAGCCGTCTTCATTTTACCAGATTATTTTTTTAAATACACATTTCTTTGAGAAGTACATGTGATCTCAAAAGCACAAATGTAAGCTTCCTAAGAGAAAATTATCATCTGGGTAATAGTTTTAAGAATTCAGATTACTTCCATGACTAGAATGACGCTGCTAGGCAGGCGTGGTAGCACGTGTCTGGTAGTCCCATCTACTTGGGAGGCTGAGGCAGGAGAATGGTGAGTTCGAGGCTAGCCTGGGCAAGTAAGTGAGACCCTGTATCCAAAACAAAAACTGCTTACCTGTATCTTCTCTTGTGCTTTTTATGCTGTTTTTATAATAATCATACGAAAAGTGGCTAACATTTACTGACCACATGTTGTAGGCCAAGCCCTATTCTAGTCTCTTTATGTATATTATCCCATTGTATTTGCATGTTGGGTAGATTCTCTCATTATGCCCATTGCATGGATGAGAAAATTGAGGCTCAAAGTAGTTACATGATTTGTCTGCCCTGCTCCAGAGCCCATCCCCTTAACCACCGTGCAGTATGGCTTCTGCTACAGCTACAGCTCCTCACGATGTGTCTGTCATCACATAACATAATATATGTCCTGTATTTCTGAACCTCTGGAAGTATCCAGGTGTCAGGTCTCAGAAGGAATCCTACATGGATAACCCATACAAGCAAAAAATGGACCAGCAAATAAAGTAGAAAAAGAAGCAAGGTATATTTTTAAACAATGCATTCATTTTCTGAGCTCAATCATTTTCCAAAAATGTCAAGGCACTCCTGGCAAAAGAATCCATTAGCCCAGCAGTGAACCTGCCATTCAGCTGGAAATGTGTCATTCTTCCTACTGGGTCTGGGGAGCTCAAAACCAAGCCAAAATACCCAGTCATTTCTGCCAGGTTAGAAAAGCTCGACACGGTGGAAACAAGAACACCGGGAGATTTCTTTAATTTTAAATTTATCAAAAGTTGATTACCTTAGAATCCCACAGGAAAAGGCTGCATATAAAAATAAATGAATAAATTCATAAATAAGCAAACAAACATGTGCTACACAAGCAAAGCTTAGCCCCAGGATGTTTGGCGACCTGCATTGTTCCAAAATTTTCCCATAGAGCAAGAGTTGTTCAGGCCTGCAGAAGAGAGACTCAGTTTGTGATCACTGTGTTGTGCAGTAACAATTTCCAACCTCTTGGCCACTCTATCACCCGGCACATTCCCATGGGCAATTATGGACTAGTTGGTAGTAATTTTCTAAGTGTACATAGCCTTGTTAAAAGATTGCATCTGTGTGTGTGTGTGTGTGTGTGTGTGTGTGTGTGTGTTATTGGGAATTGAACCCAGGGGCATTCTACTCCATACTACAGCCCCAATCCTTTTTATTTTTTGTTTTGAAACAGGGTCTCACTAGGTTGCTGAGAGGCTAACTTGCTGAGGCTGGTCTCAAACCTGCGATCCTCCTGTCTCAGCCTCCCAAGTACTAGATTACAGGTGTGTGCTACCACACCTGGCTAAGAATGCATCATTTAAAAAAGATGTCCCAAACTGGCCACTCTTAAAAGGCCAGATGACTTTAGCACTGAAATTAAATTAGCGTAAGGCAGGTAGAAATGAAAATGTCATCTTAATGTGTAAAAGCAAAAATATCTCAAAGTATTTTTTAAAATACTTCTGTATGAAAGTCATGTAGAATATGAAGCAGTGAATTAGAGAAAATGCCTCAACTATGCTCAGGAAGAATAGAGACCCAAGTGATTTTTTTTCTATATCAGCCAAAGAATTTATCTCAGTATATACATGATGAAGCAGACTTTGCTTCCAAAGGGCAGTAAATAATCAAATAACCACCCCCCCAAATAAAAATGCACCTCTTTCAACCTGGATCTGTTTTGGGGTTTTGTTTTGTTTTTTAATTTTTCTTTGTTTTTGCAGTGCTGGGGCTCAAACCCAGGGTCTCATGCATGCTAGGCAAGCACTTTACCACTGAACTGCATCTCCAGCCCTGATCTGTGTTTTTGAATTTAAAAACCTGTGACAGGGCCAGGTCTGATGATGCACATGTATAACCCAGCTACTAGGGAGGCTGAGGCAGGAAGATCGTAAGTTGGAGGCCAGCCTGGGCAACTTAGCCAGACCCTGTCTCAAAATAAAAATAAAAAGGGCCGGGGATGTATCTTGTATAGAATGCTTGTCTACCATGTACAAGGCCCTGGGTTCAATTCCCAGTTATACCCCCTCTACACACATACACCTATGGCAGGAATGGAGTCAGCTGTGTGCCTTGGCTATGGGGAGATCCTCTGATATGGATTTTTTTTTTTTTTGCGGTACCGGGGATTGAACCCAGGGGCGTTCTACCTCCGCGCTACACCCCCGGCCCTATTTTTTTACACTTTATTTTGAAATCGGGTCTCACGAAGTTGCGGAGGGCCTCACTAAATAGAGAGAAAGAGAGAGACAGGGAGAGAGAGAGAGAGAGAGAGAGAGAGCGAGCGCTGAGGCTGGCTGCGAACCCGGATCCTCCGGTGTCCACCTCCCAAAGTACTGGGATTATTGATATGGATTATTTGATGGCTTCGAACAGACCTTTACAAGTTACTTCAGTTTCTCTAGCACCTTGTCTAAAGTTCTAAACACTGGAGGTACAGGTAATCCCCAACTTATGAGAGTTTGACTTACGGTATCTTGATTTTCTGATGGTGCAAAAGGGAGATGTTTTCACTAGAACCTGCACTTTACATTTTGAATCTTTCCCAGGCTAGTGATACATGATAGGACCTTCTCTTGTACTGCTGAGCATCACAGCAGCGGTAGCTCCTAGTCAGGCATGCAATCCCCAGAGCAAACGGCCCATCCTCTGCGGTGGACTCTGTGGCCAGCATTTATTGAATATTGTGTTTTGTGTTTCTGATTCCTGTCATGTCTAAAAAAATGCCCGTCTGTGTGTGTATGTGAGATCTTCAGCACTTTATTTAAAATAGGCTTTATGTTAGATAGTTTTGCCCCCTGTAGGCTAATGTAAGTGTCTGATCATGTTTAAGGTAGGCTAGGATAAGCTAAGATGTTCAGTAGGTCAGATGTATTAAATGTATTTTTGACTTAGGATATTGTCAATTTACAATGGGTTCATTGGGATGTAACCCCATCATAAGTCAAGGGGCATCTATCTGCATGTTGAGCATTCCTGGCAGACCAATGGCCTCAGACCCTCAAATGTGATCAGTGGGTTAGCAAATGTTCAGAAGGACAGTTGATCCATTGATGACTCTCAGAAGAGTCAGCGTCACAGTCACCAGCCCTCATTCCAGGGATCTGCTTTGGGGAAATGTTTTGAAATGTCATCGAAAACCAGGCAGGTGATTTTACAAAAGTATATGGAAATCTACAAAAAGGTGTGGCAGGCAAGGTCCAGCTGCAGAAAACAGAAAATATCAAGCTATCCCAAACAGGCAAAAAATGACTAAGAACAATCGGGTGCTCTCAAAATTGTTAGAGGGCTGGAGGAGTGGACAAGAAAGACTCCTAGAACAATGCTGCAAGGCTGGCCTGGGGAAAGTCAGCTGCCTCAGCCCTGGGCAGGAAGGTGGAGAGCAGGCTGCCCTGGAATTGCTGTGACTAAGAAGACATGTCAGAGCATGGCCCAGGTAGGAAAGAGCCCCACATAACCCAGCTTCCAGCAGCAGCATCAAACTGACAGAACCTGAGTCTCATGGAAAGTCGGGAAGTGTATGTTAGCCATTCAGCCTCGCCACAGCAGAAATGCATTCTACAAAGAGGTTGCCACATGCCTGTCTATCATCTCCACCTCAGGCACCAGGTAAAGACAACATGAAAGCAAAATTACCAGGCAGGGCAATACTTGGGAAGCAGTTGGGGCAGCTAGTAGAGGAAAGTGATATCAAATGAGAAAATGGACCCACAGCTCAGAGCTCAGGCTCCAGTGTTCTCTGAAGGCTGGGTACATTGGATTGTGTTAATGGGTGCTTATGTTGCTGGCCCTTCGGCTGACAATGTGGCCAGCTCCCTTTGTTTCAGGTGAGCAGTGGTTACTGGAAGGAGGCCAAGAAATCAGAACAGTTGTTTTGATGGGCTCCAGTTGCAGGGGAATGAAATGTAATCTGGAAAGATCCTGACTATGCACAATAGCTAATAGCAAGCCTGGGGTCTTCTAGGTAAATCTGTAATCCTGTTATGAATGCAAGTCTTCCCTGCTAACCTACTCTCCACCCTGGCCCGGCATCTTACAGATTTGGCAAAATAGAGACCGAGGCAGATCACAGGAATGCCCTGGTGCTGCATAACGGAGCCATTCCAGCTGAGGGTACAATCGCTCTTGACTTCATTGGGAAACAAATGGTTGGATTTGGGATGTTGTTATTTATTCCAGAAGCAGCCTGTGTGTTGCCCCGTAAGCAAGGTGCTCTTGTGTTAGCCCCATTACCATTACCACCTTAGCCTCCCACCTAGAACTTTCTCCTATAGTCCCCATTTTAGCCTATGATTTTCCCCCATCTCTGCCAGCTTAATTAGCTAGAGTAACCCTAACTTGATATGTTATCTCAGGTTCATTTACAGTGTGTTGTATTTTAACAGGAGCTTCCAACCTGAGGGAAAGAGCAGATACTGGGAAATCAAGCTCCCTGGGAGAGCCTGAGGCAGGAGGTTCTGGTGTTTGGTGGGGAGGGGGCCTGTCGGTAAAGTCGATCTCACCAGGCTGTTGGCTGCCCAGAAAGATACCTATTAACCCCACCAAGGTGGGAGCACTTGGCAAGTGGGGAATAGGAGGCAGGATTCTCATTGGGAGGAGGGGTTTGGGGTGGCCTCGTGACCTCACTTGGAGTCAGGCCTCCCCTGCAGGCCCAGAGCTTCCCTCCCATGTAGGCCATTTCCCACTGGGCAGGGGACAGGCCTTCCCTTCTGCTGCTGAAATGCTATCCGTCGGCTCTCTGATCCCCTACCTCTCTGATACCCTGTGCTCTGTGCTCTGCCTGCTCCTACTCTGGGTACCTGCCTAGACTCTCCTAGCTTCTCCTAGACTCTCAAACCTCTCAGCATCTTGACCTAGCATAACCCCTGACTGCAAGCCAGGGTCCCCAGCGTGTTCTTCGTATGGATACCTGTTGGGGAAGAGAAGGAAGTAGGACTGGGCAGAGTTAAAAGCTGGACCACAGTGCAGATACCATAAGGTCCCAGCTGACCCCACAGGGAGCTCGGGAGTTCAGATGGCCCTGCAGAGTTGTCCCAGGTTTGGGTGCAGCAGATGGGCTTTTGTACAGTAGTATGGACCAGTCATCGGGTGTTATACTGGGGATTTTTGTTGTACTGGGGATTGAACCCAGGACCATTATACCTCTGAGCTACACCCCCAGCCCGATTTTATTTTTAATTTTGAAACAGGGTCTCACTAAGTTGCTGAGGGCCTCGTTAAGCTGCTTATTTAGGCTGGCGTCTAACCCACGATCCTCCTTTCTCAGCCTCCCATGTACTGGGATCACAGGTGTACGCCACCACGCCTGGCTCAAGGATTTAACTCTGCATGGTTTTTACCTTCTCCACTGGCATTAGCATCTAAGCCCCTCATGCAATTCCACTGTACCTACCTGTCTGAGGCTCTGGAGAAGGAAAAGATGTATGAACACTAGTGCATGCCCCAGGTGAACAGAGATGAGTGGGGGAGAAAGGTAGAGACACACACAGCATGCTGTGACAGTGAACTTGGACGGGAGGAGGGACTCCCCCTGAAAGTCTGTTCTTCCCCAGTCACTGCCCGGTCTAGTCCCCATTACTCATTACTGCTGAGACTGCCAAGCTGCTGCCTGGGGAATCCTGAAACACACACCCTGGTTTCAAATCTTTCAGTAGCTCCCCACAGCAACAGACACCAGACTCAAAGTCTAAACTGCTGGCTTAGGACTCATCTGCTGTGGGGGCCCAAGTCTGCCCTATTAGCTAATGCTTGTTACTCCTTAACTCACCCCTCTGGCTCCAGCCCAGAAGCCCTTCCCCATACTTGGCATGTGGTTTCATAGCTCCTGTCTTTGCACATTCTCATCACTTAGTTCAGAGTGTCCCTTCCTGCCTACTTCATCTAAAGTTAAGACTTCTCCACCTCCTTGCTGCTGACACTTGGGGCTATGTAGTTCTTTGTACAGAGGGTTGTCCTGTGCATTATAAGATGTTTAGCAGCATCCCTGGCCTCTACCCTCTGGTGGCCTGCAGCCCCTCCCAGTTGTGACAACCCAAAATGTCTCTAGACATTGCCCTCTGTCCCCTGGGAGGCAAACCCACTGACCTAGGCGATGCTTTCCAAACTTGGTTTCAATGTTATCTTCCCCAGAACTCTTTCCTAGCCCCCTTGCCTATGGGTCTGGCTCAGATGGCCGTCCTTTGTGTTCCAGTAGCACATGGGTCTCATCCCCTCGGCTTCCATTTATTGGTCTATACGTATTATTTTCCCATTTGACTCCTCAAGGGCAGGAATCATGTTTTATTCATCCCTGAAACCGCAGCACTCAGCATGGGGACTGGCAGAGAGTAGATGCATAGTCTCTGTTTGTTGAGCAAATGAACAAACAAGTGTGTCAACTAGAAGAGGTGACTCCTAAGCTCACTCCTGAGATGTGAAAAAATGGGGTGCATTTGTAGTTCTGAACCACGTAAACATTTGATTTGACTATCAAAGCTGTAGACAAATGTATGTTACTGTTTGAAGTTCAGTCTAAATGGTAGTTATCAGTTAGGATGCCTTGACTAAACGGAAAGGAAAACCCAACCCAACTCAAACTGTCTTAAAACATGAAGGGAATGTGTTGGTTATAGTAAATGCAGGCATGGTTTGATTGGACTCCGGTCCATTCATCTGCATTACGCAACACTGTGCTCCCTTATGCCTGGGCTTCATCTACAGGTTGGCTCTCTGCTAGTGTTATGGTTTGAGTCTGGAATGTCCCTCCAAAACTCATGCATTAGGTAATGCAGCAACATTCAGAGGTGAAATAATTGAACTATGAGGGCTCTAACCACCTCAGTAGGTTAATCCAATGATGGATGAATAATTTGAATAGATTTACTGGGTAGAGACTGTAGGCAGGTGGGGAGTGGCTGGAGGAAGGAGGTCACTAGGGGCATGGCCATGGGGACTATATCTGTCCCTGGTCCCTTCCTTTCTCTCTGCTTCCTGGTTGCTATGAGCTGAGTCGCTTTCCTCTGCCATGCACTGCTGCCATGATGTTCTACCTTGGAGCCAGCCAACCATGGGCTGAACTTAGAAACTGTGAGACCAAATAAACCTTTCCTCCTCTAAGTTGTTCTTGTCAGGTATTTTGGTCACAGCAATGAAAAGTTAACTAACACAGGTAAGAAATGGCTGTGGCAGTCCCAGCCCTCCTCATATCTACATCCTGCATTGACCAACACAAGAGAAAATTCCTCTTTTCCCAATTATAAAATGAGGTTTATGGGTTTTACCCTGACGGAGCCACTATAAGTCAAATATCCAAATTTGTATCAATCGCTGTGGCAGCAGGAGGCTACACAATTGATTTCCCTCCTTAGGTCTCACTGATGAACCTAGGGCAGGCTTAGTTCCGCCCAGAATGCCTGGCTGAGACTCAGGGAAGGGAGAGGATGGATGCAGAGGCCATCATGGTACTTGCTGCTGTAGGAATGCTTCAGTTGACTTTCTAAGGAGCAAACTCAGCATCCTCCATATCACCCTGCCCTCCTGTGTCAGCCTCTTACCTTTGAGTCACACTTTCCCAAACACAGCATAGGCCAGGGGTTGTAAGTCAGAGCAAAAGGGATCTTGTGGCCTGCGATTTGAATTCCCACTGCTCAGTAGGGAACATCAGGTTCCAGGGGCAGAAGACAGGAGCTGGGACTGGCTCCTGAGATTCCTGCTATGGCCTGGAGGTGCATTGCTTTGAGAGTCATGCTGAGGACATTGGAGCATCTTCTTTTATCCCTGACTGTCCTGACTGTCTGGGCTCAGTGTAAGTAAGAGTCACTCCTTGGAAAATTAAGAGGAAGAAAACAAAAAGGAAGGCTGGGACTCTGCAGCCATTTCTTTCTGTAGAGAGGCAACCTGTAGAAGAGGAAGGGTCAGCCTGGTGCTGTGCCGATGACTGTTGTTCACTGTGGGCTTGGGGAGTCCAGGCTAAGCCAGAGGTTCATGTTTTGGAGGCAGAAGGGGTGACAAAGAGGGGTTTTATGCATCTGCCTGGCTTCTTCAAGAGCTGAAGGGGAGAAAGCAGATCTGAGTGGATGGTAGAGAGCTGCAGGCTGTGGGATAGTGCTGACTCATGGGATAGGTCCCCTCCGTCCCCTCCTGGCCTGCAGTGCCAGCTCAGCTAAGAAGATGGGGAGAAGCAAGTGATGACTCACCTCAAAAACAATAAGCAAATCAGCATCCCAGGAGAAAAAGACATCCTGGCTTTCAGGTTGATTCCTTTCAAAACAGTATTTTAAATTAGGTGACCATGGTTTATATATTGTTGTCCAATTTCACAAGCTTTACTGCATAGGAACTGTGTTGTAGCCTCCAGAGCTAGGCTACGAACTAGGTGCATGAATTTGGGCTAGTTACTTCACCTGTCTGTGCTTTAGTTTGCCCATCTGTAAAATGGGGATGTAATGGTACCTGCCTTTGGAGGTTGTTGTGAGAACAAAAAGTGTCAATGCTGATAAAATACACAGGTAACAGGCAGGGAACATTAGCTCTGGTGACTGGCTAACAGATCCCAGGAGGGAGAGAATGCTGCTCTTTCTGTATTTCCTCTGCATTCCAGTACTATGGATATGTCAGATCTTGCTCTGAGTTATGTCCCACACCAAAGGGAACACCGAGCTCCTCAAAGGGTACCTTTCTTAGGCACAGTGGGACTGGGGATGGGCTCTCTGAAGGATGCCTGAGCCTTTCCCCCCATCGCCCTGGAACAAGGCCACACTTCCAAAGGTGACCTCTGAGCTCACACTTTCCCAAACACAGCATGGGCCAGGAGTTGTAAGTCAAAGCAAATGGGATTTTGTGGCCTGCTCAGGGCTTGAATTCTTGCCGCGCCCGCGCAGCCTGGCCCGAGTATCTGCGGAGGGTGTCGGGATTGATCACACATGGACACAAGCTTGAGGTTGAAGGCTCTCAGTTAATACTGCAGCAGCCGCGACTTTATTCTTTTAGAGCACAAGAAAATAGATACAAAGTCCCCTCCACCATACAATGTCAACGCCCCTTTCTGTTAACCTGATCTCTCCAGACCACCTCCCTCCTCCGCCTGCACCTGGGAGTCATGTGCCCTGGGTGGGTGAGGTCACCTGCACCTCCTGGATTGAAGAACAATCAAGTCTCTCCTCAGATAGCCTTCAGCTATAGAAATGTATAGCACTCTTAACAACAAGTCTTAATCGTCCTGGTCCTGTTTGGCAAAGCTTATACTTCTCAAGGCTGCATTTGCATCTATGAGCCTGAAGCCAAAGAAATGGCTCCCGACAAATTCTCACTGCTCTGTAGGAACTGCAGGTTCCAGAGGCAAAAGACAGGAGCTGGGGCTGGCTCCGTGACTCCTACTACGGGCTGGAGATGCCTTGCTTTAGGACCAGTGGGTCATGCTGACGACGTTGGCGAGCCTTCTTTATCCTTGACTGTCCTGTCTGCCTGGGCTTGGTGTAATTAAGGGCCACTCCTTTGAAGACTAAGAGGAATTAAACAAGCTGTCCCTTTTTGCTTAGAAGTTGTGGGAGGCCCTATCATCTCTTTTCTGCCCACAGAAACACAGAACAGCTGCAATCGTCATATCCCAAAGCCTCGCACTGCTTGAGGGTCGTCCATCGGAAGACAATCAGAATGAAATTTGATATTTTGCTGAGATTTTTAGAAATTCCACTTGCACACTTTTGCAGACGAGAAATCATCAACCCATCATTTTGAAACTCCCCTTTCCTGCCCCATTTTGAGCAGAAACAATCTCCCTTTATTGGTACAGAAGCTTTAGAGATGTAGGCTCAGTAGGAAGCTGCTTGTAGGAGTCTCTTGGCTCCTGTACCATGATCATCTTCCCTTCACAAGGCAAAGGGAGAACTTCCTGAAATTTGGTTTCCGGAAGCAAATTTCTAAATATGTCTCTGTCTCCTCAGAGGCAGGCGGCAGGTGCAGGGGGCCTTGTGTAGCCAAAATAGGCATGCAATGGAGAGAGCACAGCAGCACAGCTCTGTGTGGCCCAAAGGACCCTTAATTGGTGGGAAGAAAAGTGGACATGGAGCCAGATCAATTTCATTATGGCCAGATGGCCCAGAAATTTCTCTTGCTGAAACCCCCACCTGGTCTTTGGGCCCTTGCCAGGAAGTTGCAGATTTTGTTCAAAATCTGTTCTCCTTGTAGTGAAAGGCACCCCGTTTTAGAAGGGACCTCTTGCTCTAGCCACGGGACCCGGCGCCCACCCAGGAACTCTCAGGACTCCATCTTGCTGCAATCGCACGAGGTTTTATTGAACCAGTATACTGGGGCCGAGCTCGTATCTCACACAGGAGAGGAGGTCGACCCTCAGCAAGGGGAGAGGAGGGTATTTAAAGATACAGCT